>MJUU01032396.1:121152-135939 GCA_002080025.1 Modiolus philippinarum
AATATATAAATAATTGCAAATTAAATTTTTGTTTTATACCTATGTTGATCTATTGAAAAATAAAATACTTATATGAAACTTGTCTGTAAACTTTAATCGAACTATCAAAGTGCAGTACTTACATTCAAAATTGACCTGTTTCCTCTCCAATTCAAATTCAGAACATCTTTGCTAGCCAAGAGTTACGATCCGATCATCTCCTCTTCACCCTTGGCAGATCTAGCCACAAGTCTAAAATTATCTCCCTTTGAAGTAAGATTTTCAGTATGATTTATTGTAAAAATTAAAGATAATCTATGATATCTAATAATGTCAAAATTCATGAAAATACTTAATTCAAGGAAAATGAACCCCTAAAAGTNAAAAAACAATGTAAATTTGAATGCAAGCCACTCAAGCGGAAAATATAGGTCAGAGAGACCTAATTTTCTTGGAGGCTGTGAGTTAGCCCAAGATGCACCTGCATGCAAAGTTTGATGACCCTACACTGCATAGTTACTAAAATATATACCCAAATGCGGACGCGGACGCCGGGGGTACTCCAATAGTCCCCCTCAACTTCGTTGAGGCGAACTAAAAACTATAACTAATCCTTGATTCTGATTATCGAAAATATTCAACTCATGATCGAAAAACACTGTAATTCACTCATGCGCTCCGCGCATTCGTGAATTACTGCGTTATTCGATCATTCTTTGAATATTTTGTGATAATCATAATCTTGGATTAGTTATAGTATAAATCACTTCTTAAATATGTTGCATACAGAAATAGTTGTAACTTATTTAGTAGTGTAGAAATATTATCATACAATGTAGGTCACCGTCAGGCTGTGCAAATTGATATCGCCTTTATAGGCCTTGAAATCAAGATTCTTTCATGTGACCTTGGAGCAAGAAAAATACTTCATGACTCACTATAAATTTTCCCATTAAGCTACCACAAATACCGTATGCTGAGCATTTGTTCTTAACTTGTTTTTCCTGCATATAACTCATATTCGTACACAAAAAAGTCCGCCATTTTGAACATTGCAAATCATCACATGACCGAAGTAAGATTTTTTTTTTGTGTGTCATTTTAAAAAATATAATCAAAAAGTTACAATAAGGTAATGAAGGATATCATATGGACTTTAATTTGTTACAAAATTGAATTTTGTGTAATTTCATTTCAAAATTATATAAAATACGTCATTAAATTTTTGCAATTTTCTACAAATATGCAATTTTTGTACAAAACGAATTTTTAAAAGCAGATGTATCATATGTATCTGTCGTACTCTATGGAGAACAACGAAATAAATTCATGAAATCAAGGATTTGTATAGTTTACAATAAAAATCCTTGATGAAATTATATTGAAATCTAAAAAATGTAGAAAAAGAGAGAGTTCCAAATTTTCACGTTAAAGCTTAAAGGGGTTGTCGAGCGTGAAGCGGGAATTACACTTGAAATCAACGGCCTGAAACGGGAAAGCGTAGACTGGATCTCGGTGATGAACCCTTACCTTAAATAAATAGGGTTGTCCCATCATACAAAGACCATCAGCAATTTTCAACAATTTTTACCGTCCCGTTTTATGTCTAGTGGTCATCAAAGATACCTTGTGTTTCCTCATATTATTTGTCCGTTCAGGACTTGATTTGGCTCTAATTAAATTTGTATTTGATTTAAGATTATTTCAAATGCAAATTTCTGTAGTTTAGACATGTGTTAAAGTAAGCATGAATAATTATAGTAAATTTAAGTAGTTTGAACTGAAATACATGGGTGTCAGTCTGAGTAGAATAGGCTGAAATTTACTCTATTTTGATCACTATTAAACACGACTTTTAAAAAAATCTGTCGTTTAATTTTCACCAAAAACTGAGAATAGAAAGAAAACTAGTATATGAAAGTTTAGAAAATTCTACTGTCCTAGTTTTTCTAAATTTAGAATAAAGTGGGTAAAAATCAATAAAATTGCTGAACCTGTGCTATAAATTACCTCCCTTGGAAGAAATCCAACTTTTACATATGTTCATTATCTTTGGACAGCATTGCAAAAATGTAGAGTAAAATGCATTCATTATAGATAACCACTGTGTAGATAACTGGATGATGGGTATTTGTTTTCATGACAAAATTAATGTTTATAAGCTGCCAGTTTGGAAAAAAAATTACAATTTTAAAATTTTTATAATACCTATGGTAATGATTCTATTTGTTTGAATAAGTATTAAAAAAGTGAAAAACAGAGTTATCTCATCCTACCCCAGGTCTACCCCCTTAAACTAGACTGAAAATTTCCCTATTATAGAAGAAACCAAATTTTAGTTTTACAACTGAATAGGATAGAATCGATATGAAATAATTTGCATTCCACGTAAGGAAGTATATTCGGTCCAATATCTTTACAATTTCGATCAATGATCAATCAGCCGTAACAAATAATATTGCAACATTATTTTCTGACCATGGCAACAGAACATTCATTCATATGGAAAAAGAAATATTCCTTGAACCATATACAAGAGTTCAATCATGTCACACTTTGTATATGGAAGCAATAAATGGACAGTAAGCCATCCAGATAGAAATATTCAGAGCCACAAGATGGTTAAGAGCACCAAACAATTAAGGTACAGGGATGATAGACCCTGAAGCTTGTAGGGAATTTTTAAGCCAAATTCAGGTGTAAACAATTTTCATCGGTCCTCTTGGTTGTCTCACGTCCATTTAGTCTTTGTTTTTATCTGCAGTTGTCGTTTTTTGCCATGTCTTTTGACTTTGATTTTTGTATTAATCACTTCTCTTGTTCCTTCCGTATTCTATACTGCCGTTGTTTCTAATTGAGAACAGGATGTTGTCCACAGCCCAACAAATCAAATAGGCAGAGCGACACAACATCTATGTATAGACATAAACATGTTTGCCATATGAGACTGAAACGGGAATACACCACGAATCAAACAAAAATCCACACACGAGAATATAAAATGATAACAGACACCAAAATAATGCAAACACGGGGAGGAACATTATGATGCAGAACAACAGGGATACATTTGTACATTCAATCCAGCTGGAGATCAAAAGCAACATCAAAATATTCAATAAAACTCTTTGTATTAGCTTTATGCAGGGAAATTTTTTTACCGTGCTGATCATAAAATTTTGACTGCCGATGATGATGTGACCACGTACGCTCATGCAACTTTTAGATACAAATTCTAGAGTTCAAAAACTAAACTTTTCATTGTGCATGAATTTTAAACTAAATTTTCAACTAAATGAAAGAAAAACTGAATATCATGATTTGCATTGAAGTTTCATCTTTTCAATCATCTAAATTTTGAAATATTAAATCTGTTTTGGGGGAAAATAGAGTGTACTTAAATAAACGTCATGAATTGCAAAATTTCGCGGTATATTTCTATAAAAAAGGTATCCAAGTTTTTGAGCCTACTTTGTGTTCTTTGGAATAAATTTATTTAACAAAAATTATACTATGACTTCAACAGGAGAAACATATAGATACACGTATGCATTACAATAAAATTGAAAGGAATATGCGTATTTGCCTGTCGTGTAATGTTGAGAGCATTGAAGATGAATATCACTTCTTCTCAGTATGCTCTCATTATGCATCACAGACGGAAATATATATACTCAAGCTATTCATACGCAATGTCAAAAATTTGTATCACTTTTAAAGATATGTCTTTTATATTCAATACTGAATAACTCTATTGATATCCTAAAACTAACTGCCAAAATTATAAATGAATGTTTCAAGTTAAGGAAAAGCTAAAATCTGTTTGGCATATTTCAATCAAAATTGTAATTATCAGACACTATATTTCTATTATTTCTACTATTTATTATGGTGAAAATAATTAACTGACATCCCACTGTCATGCCATGGTCAACATTGTCTTATATCAATTAATTTTAATGCCATAACCATTTAATATGAATGTGTTTCATAATATATTATTATTATTATATATGTTATCCCAGATATATACGTATGTATCTATATGTCTCTGTTTGCAGCAGTTTATTTACAATTAAATGATGTATTTTGTATTTAAAACGCTACAAAAATATAGTTATAAAATCAGAGACATATAGATACTATCTATATATCTCTGGTAAAATGTCACCTCAAAATTTTAGATGTTTTAATATAGAAATGCTCAAAAATACGACGATTTACATGTTAATATGCCACGACACAGAAATAGATAATTTCGTGATGACATCACAGCAAAAATTTGACCAATCACAGAGCAGATAAATTTCACAGGAAGTCACCCGAGTTGGTGTTGTTTTCTAGATTTTTCATCTCGGCTTACGGGAAATAGGTTAACTTTCGGTGTTGCTATTTAACTCATTTTATTGCTTAAAATTTATATAAAGTATGATTTATGCTTAAAATAACGAGCAGAATGCATAACATTAATTTTAAAAAATAATTTTGAAAGAATAAGAATTTGTACTCGGATTTTTTCCATACAATTATCACTGATTTCCCAGTGATTTAGAAATGTCGCGGCATGTGTCAAGTCCGTTAGATATACCAGGGACTCCCGGACAGGACTATACATTACAATAATGTATAGTCCCTGGATAATAATAATAATAATAATAATAATTTTATTGACCTAATCAAAGGGCCCACAACGGGCATATACAATCAAAATAACATACACGTTCATTCAACATAAAACATTTGCACCTTTCACCTGGATATACTAGTCCCCGATATAAGGTGTGCCAAGCTTCACTGTATTATTTATTGTACTCGTGCCTGTTTTACAATCTGTATCTGCATCTCCAATATTGGAGATCAGCGAATTCGAATAATCACTTTAAAATTGTTATAAATTTTCAACGTCGTAAAATTCGTTTCGTTAAAAACTATTTGGTGATATAAAATCTTGTGACGAAGGTCAAACATTCACATTCTTTGTTGAGTTGTGAGAGAGGAAGGAGCGATAATGCTAATATGATAATAAACAATCTTAAACAATGAATTCGCTGAAATAATAAAACGGACTATCATAATAAGTAATGCAGCAGTAAGTATAGTCCGTCAAGTGTACGATATAGACTTTAAAATCCGCAAAAATCGAAAACGCATCGTCTGCGACTGGCGCCTTGGGTCTTTGAGGGATATTGGTATTCAAATTGATCTGATGTCGTAAATTCAGCGTGTTGGAATTTGTTTATTGTAATATTTTTCAATTCGTTTATTATGTATGATTAAAAGACTCCACCTAACCAGAATTGATTGAATGAGAAATAAAACTTGTTAAACCTTTTCCCCATATGTGCCTCGGTGTCCTCAATGATATGACCCAGTTCTAAGAATAGTTATGTTGCCACCTTTTCAATTGATATATAAATATGATTAAAGAATAGAATAAAATAAATGTAATTTTATTAAAGTATTTTATTTCTGCAGAAATCATAGAAATTTTATATAGGAAGGTTTGCCGTGACGTCACAGACTCAGAAAGGTAAATTTGGTTGGCAAGAAATCGAGATAATTGATTAGGGTCATAAAAATGTCATTTAATTCACTGTACGAAATTGTAAATGGAGATATTTTGATAATTCCCTTTGATTGAAATTCTGGACTGTTTACACTTTTACAGGGTATTAATTTTTTAAATATATTTATTTTCAAAATCCATAAAATTAGCGTTTTTGTAAAGTATACAAATTTCGGCAATTTTGACATTTTTTAAAACCACATAAAAAATTTTCTATAAGAAATTTTTAAAAAGTAAATCGGCAGAAAAAATATGAAAATCTTGAAGTTTATTATGCATTTTACAGATCCAAAATCGGATGGGTGATACAAAAATTACCTAAGATCAAAAATTCTTTTTTATTGTTAAATAGTGGTCCAACTACGACTTTGCCAACCAAAAATGCTAATTTGCATATGTAAATTAGATTTTGTGACATCACTAATAAGGTTTGCGAACCTTTCTATACAAATCATATGACTAGTGTGCACAGGTCTTCTGCTTTTGAGACCACAGCAAGTTAGAACTTTATTTAAGGCCCATTACAGGCAAATTACAATGATTTAGCATTATTTTTACAAAAGCAAGTACAGCCTTGCAGTACACACATGTAGATCCATGTAATGATAATAACACGAACCACCAAGATTCCTGTTTGACTTTGAAGACGCAATACAAAACACAGGAGTCTGAAATTGTATCAATATATCGCCACAAGTTCACGTTCGTGAAACTTCATTGTTTGGGGCTTCATATTTGAACTTGTGGTGATATATAGACCTTTTCACGATAGCTGCGTTCCTGGGATTTTGAGCATGTTGAGTGAAAATAAAAACAGTTCCCGCAAATTCGTAGGACAATTTTGAATTTTACCCACTCAAAGGCATATGAGCACATTTGCAAAATTCAGGACCGCAGTTACCATGAAAGGGTCTATTGATAAAATTTGACTCCTGTGTACATGGTGTACATGTACAAACTGACATCTTGTAGTTAGCTGGCCATCCTTAACAAATTGTTTTCTGTTTATCGACTAACAATAGGTAGGTATGCAGATTATTTTTGTTTCTTAAAAAATGTCAAAAAGGGTTAATTTTAAAAGAAAATGTGCTAAAAATAGAATAAAAAAAGTTTTTCTTTGTGAAATGACAATACAATATTTTTAGTAGGTAGAATTTTTATTAGTACATGTAGTTTGATAAACAGGAAACAAATAATTTTAAAGGGTGCCTTATGGACTGCCAAGATGTTATGGACTGCCAAGATGTGGCCCAATAATAAATAACAAGGTTGCAAAAGATCATTATATTACACAATAACTACATGTATATGTGTATATATTTATAAATATATATAAAAATACAAGCATTTAAAGGTTGATATTTTGAAACCTATCTGGTTCTTTATCAAAACGCAATAAAAAAGTATACAGTCAAACAAAACCCATTTACAATGACCAATCTACAAAAATTTAAGCCAAGTAATGACAGTTACACCTTGTACCCTGTTGACTACAAATGTAACCTGAGAACTGAAAAAAAGAATTTTGTCAGTATCTGTACTCTTAAATTTGACATTGAGAAGTGGTCTTTGAGCATATTGAGACTTTCAGGATAACCAAAATTTGAAACCAATATAAATTTTTAAAACGCTATTAGCAGTCAGGGGCATCATCAAAAACAGTTATAAATTTTATAACCATTTTCAGTTATTTTCATTTTCAATAAGTAATGGAAAATGGTTATTTTTGGATTTCCTTTGATCTTTAAATCCTGATTGTGGCTATAATAAATTTTTCTCATTTGTGTTGATATTTTTCTTTGATAAATTAACATTTCCTTTATAATTTGAAACCATAACATCTGATACGCACCATCAGGAACATGGTACGCAAGTTGGTCAAAGTCAAGCCCCCAAGGGACTTCAAATGGCAATTAAATGTTCATTATCCAATATAAGTAGTTCATTGATAATTGAGATGTTTTTCTTCATCAATATCTTTTGAAATTTACACAACCCATGTTGTTTTGTTGTTCAAGTTTCTTTCATCAGAGCTTGCTGAATATTTGACATGATGTAGAAGAAATAACCGATTTCAGTTATTTCTGCAAGTTTTGCTAAGGGAGATAATTCAAAAATGGAAAAATCTAACCAATAAAGGTTATAAAATTTATAACTGTTTTTGATGATGCCCCTGACTGATTAGTGAAAATGTTTGTCCTAATCGAAACAAATTATAAAAAACAAAAAACAAGTGGTTTTTGAGACTTTCAGTTTCAGGATATTTACCAGAACTGGAATCACTTTTCAGAATTATATACAGTGTAAGTATTTCAGAATTTTGTTTTCTTTCAAACACATGAAACACTTGCCAAATTTAGAATATGCTGAAATTTCTAAAAATAAGAGTCTGACATTTTCAGGAAATTTACCATAGTTTGAACATGTTGAACCAGAATAAATATTTCAAGAGCTAATGGCACATCTACCAACTGTGCAACAGTTCTACATCAAAATTAAATTCTTAAATCCAGAAAAGTAGGAGGAGTTCATGTCAAATGCCACATGTGTCAGGGATGCAAATTACCAGGGCCCAGTAGCCCAAGGCCCCTAAAAATTGACCTGGGCTACTAAAACTTTAAACCAGTAGCCCAGGTGACTACTGAAATATCCAGCAATTTCGGTTGACAATACAGTACTGGGCTAGTTAATTTTTGGCTGGGCAACTGAATTCTGTTTGCTAGGGGCCCAGCTGGCCACTTTACCAATATTTCAAACATTCGTCATGTTCGTCCCTGTGTGTAAAAATTAACATTTTCTGGCCTTGGTGAAAATAAATGTAAAGGCCTCTTGTATAAACAGATACGTATGATGTTTAGTATTCCTTACCAAATAAGAATCTTCAGATAAGGCCATTTAAATTGTAGTGTGCGAAATTAGCGATAGACCTATAGACAATGTCTAAAAATAGACCTGATATACATGTAATTCCATAGACCAAAAGTCTATAACAAATTTGTTCCTTAAGAAAATTATATAGTGATTGATCTTTGACATTTGGTCTGAGGTCTATGTAGCTGTACATTCTTTTAGACCTATTATATTTTACCTAAACAAGATCTACAAGAACAATTAATCATTAAGAATAAATTCCACCCACCCGCCCCATATTTTGGATGAAAATGGACTGATTGGCCTCAAGTAAAGATTTGTCTATCATAAACAAGGTCTTTATATGCCATCGATTAGCTAAATGAAACCGTAGCTCTACAACTCCTTTTATATTTTTTGATTTGGCGGACTTAAAGGTACGGATATGAAACTTGTGACACGAATAGTGTTGCACATATTTTTTTTACAACCAGACACCAAGTATGTGTACCAAAGTGAATATTTTGTTTCTTTTTACATTTTTATATGACTGAAAATTATTTGAGGTACGTCTTATAATGGTATGGCATTATAGTAGTTGTTGTAGTTGTCCATGTCATTTGTCTGTAGACACTTGTTTTTATACGACGGCAAAATTTTGAGGTCGTATATTGGTATGGGGCAGTCATCGTTGTCTGTAGACACTTTTGTTTTTTGTTATTAACTCAAGTAACATTTGATCACTTCTTGTGAAAATTTTAAAGACAATGTTCCTTGGCTCAAAAGGAAGGCTAATGCAATGGTTTTGTCATTTTAGCCTCTTCCGTTTTTATACGACTGCAAAAAAATTTTTTAGGTCGTATATTGGTATGATACTGGCGGCGTCGTCGTCGGCGTCTGTAGACTCTTTGTTTCCCTGCGATAACTTCAGTTCTAGTTGATCAATCCTTATGAAATTTTAACATAATGTTGCTTGTCACAAAAGGAAGGTTGGGATTGGTTTTGGGTATTGTGGCCCCGCCCGTTTTTTTAAAAAGGGCCAAATTAGGTGTTTTGATATATTGGGCTGTAGAATATTTATTATTTATCGGATTTTGATGGGGTTTCTTTCAGTGTGATCTTGCTTATCGGAAGTATGTCGATGGATTTCATGTCACATGTACCGTTAATGAGATAAATGAGTCCCAAAAGGGGCAAATCTCAAAAATCTATTTTTTTCATTTTTTTGTCCAATTTTAATGCAGTTTTTTCATTAGATTCCTATATTTTTGGTAACTTGTTTCCTTTCCCAGCTATGAGGGGCCAAACGGGGCCAAAATGATTACCTGAAATTTTATTTTTCATCCGATTTCGATGGGATTTTTTTCTTTGAATTCCTCTTGATATAAGCTTTCAGTAGTATGGCAACGGATTTTGCGTAGCTCTACCGTTTTCGAGGTACAAGGGGTCAAAGGAGCCAAAATTGCAAATTTTCGAAATATGTGAAATCTTTATTTTTCATCCGATTTCGATGGGATTTTTTTTCTTTGAATTCCTCTTGATATAAGCTTTCAGTAGTATGGCAACGGATTTCGTTTCCGAGCTACAAGGGGTCAAAGGGGCCTAAATTGTAATTTTTCGAAATATGTGAAATCTTTATTTTACATCGGATTTTGATGGGATTTTTTTCTTTGAATTCCTCTTGATATAAGCTTTCAGTAGTATGTCAACGGATATTGCGTAGCTCTTACCGTTTTCCAGCTACAAGGGGTCAAAGGGGCCTTAATTGCAAGTTTTCGAAGTATGTAAAATCTTTATTTTTCATCGGATTTCAATAGGATTTTTTTCTTTGGATTCCTCTTGATGTAAGCTGTCAGTATTATGCAGCGGATTTCACATAGCTCTTACCGTTTTCAAGGTACAAGGGGTCAAAGGGACCAAAATTGTAATTTTTCGAAATATTTGAAATCCTTATTATTCATCGGATTTCGATCAGATTTTTTTCTTTGGATTCTTCTTGATATAAGCTTTCAGTAGTAAGTCAACAAATTTGGCATAGCTTTTCCCGTTTCTGAGCTAAAGGGGCCAAAGGGGCCAAAATTGCAACTGATTCAAGCTCTTTATTGTGTCCATTTAATTACTGTATCAAGCTCTTTACTGTGTCATTCATTTTGAATTACACTTGTTCAAATTTCAGTATTCGACATGCTGCGGTCGTATCATGCTGCGCTCAGCATGGCCCTTTATTAAAAAAGGGACCAAAAAGGGTTAAATTGGGAGTTTTCACATATGAGGCTGTAGAATCTTTATTATTTATCAGATTTTGATCAGGTTTCTTTCAGTGTGTTCCTTGGAAAATTTCCAATCTGGAGTATGTCAAAGGATTTCATGTGGCATGTACCGTTCACAAGATAAATGGGGCCTAAAAGGGGAAAATTTTTTAAATTTTATTTTTTTTTTTTTATTTATAGTCCGATTTTGATGCAGTTTTTTGGAATGGATTCCTTATGAAAAATTAATACAGTGCTGCACCATCAGATTTTTTATAACTTGTTTCCTTTCCAAGCTATAAGGGGCCCAACCTGGTCAAAATTGCAAACATGCAGATTACCTAAAATTTTTAATTTTTCGTCTGATTTCAATGGGATTTTTTTTTTAGATTCCTCTTATTGTAGGCTTTCAGTAGTATCTTAACAGATTTGCCGTAGCTCTAACTGTTTTTGAGGTATCAGGGTTCAAAGGTGCCAAATTGCCATTTTTGTCTCGCCCGCGACAAAAGTTGCGGAAAGCGAGACATAGGCGTGCAAAGTATGACGGCGGCGTAAACTCAAGTTATTATATAGAAGCCTTTGATGTAGGAACTTTATATTTGGTCCATATAGGTAGCTTACAGCAAACCCTATCTGTTGGACCCAAAATCATGTGACCTTGACCTATATTTCGCGGTCCAGTGACCTTGTTAAGTTTTTTTGCTTAAGTCCGTTTCTCAATAACTACAAGCTAGAAGTCAATGATATTTGGTATATAGCTTGGTCTTGGTTAGTACATGCCAGTCTGCCATATGACTTTTGACCTTGACCTCAATGTCACGGTCCAGTGCCCAGGGTAAGTTTTTTTGCTTAAGTCCAGGTTAAGTTTTTGTCTCGCCCGCGACAAAAGTCGCGGAAAGCGAGACATAGGCGTGCAAAGTATGACAGCGACAGCGTTAACTTTTACTATATACAGGATATTTTGAAAAACCCTTTGATGTAGGAACATTATATTTGGTCCAGTGGTAGTACTTATCAAGTGCTACCTGACGGACATAAAATCATGTGACCTTGACCTCTATTGCACGGTCCAGTGACCACGTTAAGTTTCTCTGATTAGATCCATATCTCAATAACTGTAAGTGGTAGGTCAATGATATTTGGTATATAGGTTGGCCTTGAGTAGTACATGTCAGTCTGGCACATGACTTGTCCTTGACTTCAATTTCACAGTCTAGTAACCACGTTAAGTTTCTGTGATTAGATCCATATCTCAATAACTGTAAGTGGTAGGGCAATGATATTTGGTATATAGGTTGGTCTTGAGTAGTACATGTCAGTCTGGCATATGACTTTTGTCCTTGACCTCAATTTCACGGTCTAGTGACCACGTTAAGTTTCTGTGATTAGATCCATATCTCAATAACTGTAAGTGGTAGGTCAATGATATGTGGTATAGGTTGGTTTTGAGTAGTACATGTCAGTCTGGCATATGACTTTTGTCCTTGACCTCAATTTCACGGTCTAGTGACCACGTTAAGTTTCTCTGATTAAGTCCTTTTCTCATTACCTACACCTGGTAGGTCAATAATATTTGACATGTAGGTTGGTCTTGAGTAGTATATGTCAGTCTGGCATATGGCTTTTGTCTGCGACCTCAATTTCACGGTCCAATGAACATATTAAGTTTTTGTGCTTAGTTTAGTTTCTCAGTAACTATAAGTGTTAGGTCAATGATATATGGTATGTAGGTTGGTCTTAGGTAGTACATGACAATCTGCTATATGGCTTTTGTCTTTGACCTCAATTTCACAGGCTCATGAGCATTTTAAGATTTTGTGATTAGGTCAGTGATATTTGGTATATAGGTTGGTCTTTGGTAGTACATGACAGTCTGCTATATGGCTTTTGTCTGTGACCTCATTTTCACAGTTCAGTGAGCATGTTGAGTTTTCAAGTATCTATTAGTATTAATGTATGGTCAATAATATTTGGTATGTGGGTTTGTCTTAGATGGAACATGACATCCTGCTATTTGGCTTTAGCCCTTTACCTCATTTTCACGGTCTAGTGAACATGTTTGGTTCTCCAGTATCTATATCAGTGGCAGGTCACTGATGTTTGTTATATATAACAGTTTGCTATATTGCTTTTGTCAGCCAACATGTTAAGTTTTCTGAATTAGTCAGTTAGAGTTTTCACATCTGTTTTACGAACAACTAGGGACGGGCGAGTTATCAATTTGGGTCCACACTTGTTTTGCTTTTTTGTTTAAGTCCATTTCTCAGTAACTACAAGTGATATGTCAATGATATTTGGTTTATAGCTTGGTCGTACATGTCAGTCTGCCATATGGCTTTTGACCTTGACGTTGATTACACGGTCCAGTGACCAGGTTCAGTTTTTTGCTTAAGTCTGTTTCTCAATAACTACAAGCCATAGGTAAATGATGTTAAGTATATAGCTTGGTCTTGGTTAGTACATGTCAGTCTGCCATATGGCTTTTGACCTTGACCTCAATTTCATGGTCCAGTGATCAGGTTAAGTTTTTTTGCTTAAGTCTGTTTCTCAATAACTACAAGCTGTAGGTCAATGATATTTGGTATATAGCTTGAGCTTGGTTAAAACATATCAGTCTGCACTATGGCTTTTGACCTTGACATAGTTAAGTTTTATGATTAGAATAGTTTCTTAATTTCTATAAGTGGTACGGTAATAATATTTGGATTGTAGGTTGCTCTTGAGTAGTACATGACTGTTTTAGCGACTAAGCAGGGACGGGCGAAACATCTATTAGGGTCCACTCTTGTTAGAAATATGTGAAATCTATATATTACATCAGATTTTGATGGGAATTTTTTCTTTAGATTCCTCTCATTGCAACTTTCAGCAGTGTGGATTTTGACGGGATTCGTTTCTTCAGATTCCTCTTTATCATATACTTTAAGTAATATGTTGACCAGTTTGACATACCTCTTACCATTTCTGATATTTATAAGGAATTATTAGGGCTAATTTTTTAGCTGAGTTGCAACGAAGTCGAACTCGGCTTATAATTTGATGAATGGTGTCTGGACTTCCGGGCGTCAACTTGTGGTTTCCGCGTGATATCTTGAGAACCACATGTCATATCCAAATGAAACTTTGCACAGACATGAGTTATGATTAGAGGAAGATCCCTATTGATTTTGAGGTTTGTCGGACAAAGGTCAAGGTCACAACTTCTAAAAATAGAACAAAAATTTGACCTATCTGTTTCCACACAATATCTCCAGAACCACAATACACATTCAAATGAAACTTGGCATAGACATGAGTTATGATCAGAGGAGGAACCCTATCGATTTTGAGGTTGGTGCGACAAAGGTCAAGGTCACAACTTCAAAAAATGTAACAAAAAATTAAACTTTTCAATAAAGCCTAGTCACAGGTTTGGTATTATTTCATAACAAAAATAACTAAAGTTTTATTGTTCATACAAAAGTAGTTTTTATATTGCTTTAGGATGTAAATTCATTTCATAGTCCTAATTATATTCACCAACACACTTTTTTTGGATGACGAAAACATAAAAAAAAACATGTTGTATATTGAAAAGTCAAAATAAAAAAAAGGGAGGTAATAAATTAAGGGAGGTAATTAATTTAATGTTAAGAAGTATTCAATATTACTAAAAGTCCTTTGCAATGTCCAGTAGAAATAAAATCTTAGATGAAAAAATACATCTGTGTATTCTGATTTTTTTGTAAATCATTGATTTCAGCTATATGTATTACCTGAATTAGAAGGGGAACCCCTGCTCAATTTTTTTTAAATGATGGTCTGAAATGGGTTGTAATGGATAGTGGAGCTTTCAGTTGCCATGGAAACAAACCAGAACACTGAATCTTTAAATAAATAAGTGTTCTGCTACATATTTTCTGTAGCATTATAAATAAGATTATAAGAGGAACCCCTGCCAATTTTTATGCCCTGCCCACGAATGTGGAAGGGGCATATAACTGTTACCCTTGTCCATCCTTCCATCCGTCCCTATGTCCGTACGTCAGGTTAAGTTCTGCGTTTAAGTCCATTTCTCAGAAACTGTAAGAGGTAGAACAATAATAATAGGCCAGTAGGTAGATATTTGATAGTACTACAGAGTTCACTAGGTAGTTTGACTCT
>MJUU01032396.1:136990-170882 GCA_002080025.1 Modiolus philippinarum
TACATTGAAACCATAGTTAAAAAATTTTCTTAGAATTAGAAGAAACATTTCACAAACTTGATTTCCAAAATATATGATTCCAAGTTTGGTAAAATTCCTGAAAGTCTTAAAGACTAATTATTTTTTGGAATTCTGCCTAACAACCATATATTCTTTAATTCCTTATGGTAAAAATAGTGACTGTCAATAGTTTAATTTCAAAAATGTTAAGAAAAATTATTCCCAGGGTCTATATATAGCTGTTTTCTGTGTCAAACAGGGGGTGCGGGGATCACTGTCGTTTCCGACAGTCCTTACTCTAGTTAAGTTTTGTGTTAAAGTCCATTTCTCAACAACATCACATTATAGGACAATGATGTTTCATCAAATGAATTGCCTTGATGAGTACTACCCAAATCATTGACAATTAGGTGGCTTTGACCTACATTTTACGCTTCAGTGACTTTGGTTAAGTTTTGCGTTAAAGTCCATTTCTCAACAACTACACATTATAGGACAATGATATTTCATCAAATTAAAGCCTTGACGAGTACTACCCAAATCAGTGACAATTAGGTGGCTTTGACTTACATTTTATGCTTCAGTGACTTTGGTTAAGTTTTGCATTTAAGTCCATTTCTCAAAAACTACACATTATAGGACAATGATATTTCATCAGATTAATTGCCTCGATGAGTACTATCCAAATCATTGACAATTAGGTGGCTTTGACCTACATTTTACGCTTCAGTGACTTTGGTTAAGTTTTGTGTTAAATTCCATTTCTCAACAACTACACATTATAGGACAATGATATGTCATCAAATCAATTGCCTTGATAGGTACTACCCAAATCATTTACAATTAGGTGGCTTTGACCTATATTGGTGAATAGTTTAAGTTCCAATTGATCAACAGTGTGAAATTTTAATATTATGTTCCTTGGCACATAAGGAAGGCTGTGATTGGTTTATATGCTCCCAGGAGCATTTTGTGTTTGTCCTGTCTGTCTGTCTGTCTGCAACTTTAACCTGCCAGATGTGATAGGCCCTTCATATTTCATGTATTGATCATATAAAGCTGAACACAATTATGTAAATTTTACTCAGGACGGGTCAAAGGTCAAGGTCACAGAGGTCAAATTGTCATAATCTAGATTTTGCTATAGCTCATTAATTACAAGGGCTAGAGGTTTGATATTTTTGTATGTGAATAGATCTTTTGGAGCTTAGTGCAAGTCCTCAAAAAAATTTGTCAGGTCAAAGGTCACTGAGTGAAAATTTGAGAACTTTTAACATTGCCCATAACTTTTCAACCATATGTGATAGGACCTTTATATTTGGTCTGTATATTGATCACATCTTGTTGATTTTGTGGCCCCTCCCATTTTAATAGGCCTGTCTAATGACAGACGTATTATTCCAATTTATTGTATACCTATTGTTCGTCCTTCCATTTTATATGTCGGGCTCTAACTTGACAACCCTTTAGCTAATTCACTTCAAACTTTGTAGCGGTATTGGGTATCATGGCCTGACGATCTTTATACTTTTTATACCCCGCCACACGAAGTGGCGAAGTATTATGTGATACCCTCAGTCGTGTGTCCGTCTGTCTGTCCGTCCGTCCGTCCTTCTCCCGAAGGTTTCCGACTGATAACTTGAACGAAATAACACAAGGTCTTCAAACTTGGTATGCAAGTTGTTTACCACAAAAATCAGGTCAAGTTCGATTTTGGGTTCAGAGGTCCAAGGGGTTCTGGAGTTATGGCCCTTAAAACTTTTGAATTTTGGGTTTTCCACTGATAACTTGTGAACAAAATATCACAAGGTCTTCAAACTTGGTATGTAAGTTGTTAACCACAAAACTCAGGTCAAGTTTGATTTTGGGTACCGAGGTCCAAGGGATTCTGGTGTTATGCCCCTTGAAACTTTGAAATTTTGCAAATTTTAGGGGCCTAAAAGGCCATGTGAGGTTTTGCCATCACTATGTGTCCGTCGTCCGTCTGTCAACAATTTCAAAAATCTTCTCCTCTGAAACCACTGGGCAAAATGTAACCAAACTTGGCCTGAATCATCACCAGAGTATGGCTCTTGTGTTCGATTAGGCGGTAGGCCAAACAACATGGCCGCCGTTAATAAAAATAGAACATAGGGGTAAGTTGCAGTTTTTGGCCAATAACTCGAAAACCGTTACAGATATCAAAAATCTGACAAGAGTAAAAATGATCAGCATGGCAAGATCTACCTGCCCTGCAATTTTGAAGAAAACCCATCTCGGAGTTATAGCCCTTTTTAGCTCACCTGGCTAATGCCAGGGTGAGCTTTTGCCATCACTTTGCGTCCGTTGTCCGCCTGTCGTCCGTCTGTTCGTCCATCCGTCGTAAACTTTTCATTCAAAGATCTTCTCCTGAAACTAATGGGCCAACTGGAACCAAACTTGGCCACAATAGTCCTTGGGTGGCCCCCTACAAAAAAGATGTTTTTCAGGTCCGTGCGATATCCAAGATGCCCGCCAGCGGGAAACATAGTTTTAACATTGGACCCTATGGGAAAACACATTCAAAGATCTTCTTCTCTGAAACTACTGAGCCAATTGGCACCAAACTTGGCCACAATAGTCCTTTNGTGTCCATCTAATTATTGTGTCAAGCTCTTTACCGTGTCCACATTCACTTTAAACTACTTTTGTTGAAATTTCAGTGGTCGGCATGCTGCGGTCGTATCATGCTGCGCTCGGCGTAGCCCTTTATTGTTTATGCGATAAAAAGAAATATGGTGGCCGGTACAGAACATAGTTTATCCTAGGATCCTATTGGAAAATCTTCATTTTCATCATCTTCTCTGAAACCATTAAAGCAAATTTAACTTAACTATAATGGAGCAATGTATGAAAAGATATTAACAAAGAATACTTATTTCAATTAAATCTAACAAAAACACGGATGTCAGTAGAGAACATAGCTTAGCATTAGACCCTATAGGAAAAACATTTTTGTTCATCAGCATAGGCATGGTTTAAAAGCATCTTTGTCAGGTGAGCGATTCAGGCTCAGTATCTGAGCCTCTAGTTATTGGCCTATGATAAGTTTATATTTATGGAAACAGTAAAATGAAGTTTCAAAACAATTTACATGATTTATAATGTAAAAAGAAAGGCCAGAGGGACTTTTCCCAAGAAAAAGGGCAAGCCTGGTGCTACCAACTTCACTGTGGGCATTGGACTTGCAGATTTTCCCACCCCTGATTGACAGTGACAGAGGTATTAAAATTTAAGATAAAAGGAAAAGTTTTCAAGTTGTCGCAGATACTGTGATAATATGAATTATTCAGTATTTAAAAAAAAACAATTATTAAAGAATGGGTAGGAGGGTTCTGATCCTGGAATCTTGTGAAAAGAAATTTTAAATCAAGATTTCCCAAGAATCAAAAAAAAAATGGCAAGGCAAATCTTGCATCCTGTTAAGGTTTATCCTGAATTCCCACTGGATAATATGGTTGATTTTTGCATCCCTAAAAAGGTTCTTCCTCCCCTCTTTTAAAGGACAAATCCAGTCAGAGTATGAATTAGTACATTAATTGTTTTAAATAAGATAACCAATATAAATACTCATTTCCTGATTTATAAACCTTCCTGTTAGGTAAAGAAACATGTAAAAATTTATCACATCATGTCCTATTAAATTTGTTTTCATAAAGGAAGAAGTCAAGTAGAATTACCCTATTGATTTGTCAAGCAAGTGAAATGCCATGGTATTCTGATAGTGCATTCAATGCATATAACAGAAAATGCACATTTTTAATGACCTTATTCAGTTAACAGTGACACTCCTGTGCAGGGAATAGGTATTCTGACAGTCCTGGGAATTCTCACATATAATTGTTGCATATTTTCATACTTCCTGCCACATGTAGAACATAATGATGATAACATGCATCAGATCAGATTTAGTTTAACACTTTTGTTTGTTACAAAAATTTATTGGATTTCCTACCTTTTCATAAAAAAAATAGTCTGTAGGATTCTCTACCAAATTTTATGCACTTGGAGTTCAGCAAGTGACTGGTTATTTGGACAAAAATTAGACAGAGTAAGAAAGTTTGTGTAGCTATCATACATGGAGATTGTGTCTGATACATGGGAATTACAAAAAAATAAATGAATAATAAATGCCCATACGGGCCAAGCAAATACAAATACAGAATTTACAAGACATACAAACATATGTTTATACAACAATTGACATGTAAATACAGATATGATAATGAATAAGAGTTACAAATATTTAGATTAATTTTCACCAGCACAGATTTACCCCTCGATCCCCTAAAATGGAAAAAAAAACCTTCAACTTTTAGGGTAAAAATCAGGTTTTTTGCCAATTTTTGTCTAAAAATATTCTGTTAAGCATTGGTGGTATTAATAACTTTAGTGTGTGTCCTGTGTATATTACATTACCTTGGAAAGTACCTTTTTTATTTGCACTTAAAGGTATTTAAATCATTCTTCCATACCACTGCTTAACAATGAAAGGTGTTAAATACCATTTTATATATAAACAATTAATGTGAAAAACAACAGTAGATTAAATACAAGTTTATTTTACAATTTTCACCACCATATCCAAAAAATATAGAAAGTGTATTGAATTAAACTTATTTATTGCTCAATATATACAGCAATGGGATTGGGCACAATATAAAGCCCTCTCCCTAGTACATACAACACATAATAATAAATGACAGCAAATGCAGAAGAATATAACTTATGATTAATTCAAAATATATATAGAAGCACACACACACACTGTAGCAGCTAAGCAAAGTGTTTACTGTGCTTAATAAAATCATGAACAGCATGAAAACTATCTATGTTCTGTTCCATGGTGTTCCATAGTGTATTATAGAGGTCTCAGAAATTTTATAGCATTATCATAATTATGACAAGAGGAAATGTAAATATGTCATGTATTGAACAGTGGAAGGTTGAAATATTTCTTTAAAAAAGTTTTTACAATGGAATGTACAGCTGTAAGTACCTGTTTGGGATTTCTTTGCAGAAAACCTAGTGATTTGTATATATTAACAATGTATGAAATCACTGATCATAATGGTGTTTTGTTGTGACAGGATATATTATGTATAAATCATATTCTGTTTAAACTTGGACAAAGAAGAACTTATTTGAAGGTCTTGCGACAATACTGTAAAAATATGGCAATGTTTTAACTTTCCTTTTATCTTGATATAGGAAACATTCATAAACATTTAGATATATTTCTACACGACTAAATGAAATTTCAAAATAGCCATCTCCTTTCCGAAAAATCAAGTAGTTATTCCTAAAACAAATAATTTTTCATATGCTTTGAACATATTAAATTTGAAATTGGTTTTTATTTACTGGGTAGCAATACTGAAAAAAATTGGTTTGTTAAACCATAGATTTTTATATTAAATCAAATCATACATAATAAGAAAACTACTTCCCTGTTTATGGTAGATATTGATATGGTAACATATGTTCTATTTATTTTGTAGATTGAGTTCATGGAAAACAGCTGAGTTACCAGCATGCAGCATTGTAAAAATGGTGATTTTAACCCATTAGACATCTTGGCTACAGCTGCAGCACTAAAGCAAGTAGATAAACCAGAAAAATGCTCCAAACAAAAAATTGTCATAGTTAAGCCAAAAGATGGTGCCAAAATCATAACGAAAAACAATGAAAAATCTTCTTCAGGGGAGGACAAAAACTTAGCACCTAAAAAATCAATTGGATTAATAAAAACAACCAGTTTTGTTGAAGATGGTGTGAAAAAAATTAAACTGACAATAAGTCCAGAGTTGGAGAAAATGCTCAATGAGCATAATTATGGAAGTGTTCAAAAAATCAACACAGGGAATAAATCAATACTAAAATTACCAGATGTTTTATCCCTAAGTAAAGATAAGAAAGTTGTTGTTAAAGTTATAGACAAATCTAGTGGTCATGTGATCCATGACAAGTTATTGACAGGTGTAAACAAGAGAGATAAAAATAGCCCAGAGGTAAAAACAAACCAGGACATAGTTGTAGGTAGTTCAGATGAATCCAAGCATGAACAAAGAACTCAAGGTAGTGACTGGTCAGACAATCCTTTAGAGGAGAAAATAAAGGACAAAGAAAGTACGTTGGATTTAGATAATGAATATTTACAAACTAGTGATTTAAAAGAGGAAATAAAACTGGTTAATTTAGAAGAGGAAAAAGATGATCTAAAAATAAATGAATTGCAGGTTAAAACTGAGGATTTAAATACAAATGAACCTGAAGAAAATCTGAAACAGCAGAGCAAGAGTGATTCAACGAACAATCTGGATGTAAATTTGAAACAACAGAGCACGAGTGATTCAGCGAACGATCTGGACGTAAATTTGAAACAACAGAGCACCAGTTATTCAATGCCAATATGTAAACCAGTTCCTATTGATGATTTTGATGTTGGCAATGAACGTATAGATATTGATATTAGGTCACCTGCTTATGATGATGTTGATTTTAATGAAGGAAAAACCACACCCAATGAACAAACTTCATCAATATCCAATCCTTGCAATGATCAATCTCTAAATATAAACTTAGATGATAAGGATGTAGTATTGACTGAGAAAGAAAATTCAATATCCACACAGACAGATATACAGAATAAAATATTAGAGAAAGAAAATCAATACAGTGATAATGAGACACTACCTGGAGAAATAGACACAGGTGCTAATAATACGGACAGATGTGACATGGGGAAATCACAAGTTCTGGAAAAAATACAAACATCACATGTTCAGGAAAGATCCAACAGTGTACAGAATAACTCTGAGGGAATTTCATGTTTCGATAGTAATCCAAGCGTGTCGTATCTAATGCACGACCATGAATATGCTGGGAGATATTGTGATGATTCATCTGAAGGTAAAAATGATGACAGTATTTCGGATTTACCTATAAATAGTGACTTATCACAAGATAGTGGCTTCAGTGACGCAGGACTATCACCTGATGGACTGGAATCTAGGACATTTAAACAGGATAGTCCGTCATTAATTCCCATACAAACAGAAATGTTACCTTCATTTGATTTAAGTGACGTAAACAAAGCCAGAGATGCTATTGTGGCCCTTGTCAGTTCAAAAGGCATACCAATCACACATAAAGAAAATAATTTTCAAAACAGTGCTGTGAGGACATCTCCTAAAATTGGTAAATTTTCCATTGGAACTTTTGCATCCGTTTGCAACTCGTCACTTGGCCTGGAATCACCAGAGAAAAGCCAAGTTGCTTTTGGACAAAGAATAGCAACTTCATTGCTATCTAATAATGTTTATTCCCAGAATAGTCATAAAAGTGCTACTGCTACAGTTTATCAAAATTTGGTAGAATACATTGAACATGATCATGATTATAGTCTTCCATATCAACGTAAGCCTACCAACATTCCTTTCTCTGTACAAAAAGTTAACAAAGAAATTACAAGTAAAGTTAAAACAAGAGAAAAGAAAACTGAACCAAGTGAAAAAAGAAGTAAGCGATCAAACAGTTCAGAGGAAGTGAAAGATGATAAACTATTTGATGTTATTACTGGTGAAAATGAAAAGAAAGGAAGCAAGGCAGACAAATTAGCAGACTTTCTAAAGAATAGCACTTCTGATTCTAAACTGAAAATTCAAGGGAGTTATCGAGATGATTTTGTATATTTTCTGAACACAAATTTCAGAAGCAGACGTAGAGCTAGTCAGGATGTTCCGGCACCATTGCCACCTGATAAAATCCTTGTACCACTTCCAAAGCCTGGAGATATTGTTGTACCACATTTAACAAATGAAGACTTGGAGGCTATTAAGCAAGGGAAACATCGTTTACTGCCGGTGAGTCGGAGTTCATCCTCTACATCTACATGTGTACCATCTTCCGTTTCAAACTCAAGTTCTGTTACTTCAACATTTTCATCATCAAAGCATACAAGTACTAGTAACATGAATGCTGGTGGAAATGGCTCCATGTCTGATATGGAAAGTAAAATAATAAACACTATATTAAGTATGGAAAATGAACCTTGTTCGGATTCTGCAGACACTGGGTTGTATAATAACGGAAATGATAGTTTTAGTATAAACTTCTCTGACCAACTAACGCCAGAGCAGATGGAAATTCTTTATAGTGCTGTGGATCAGGTTCAGAGCATAGATCATGGGGACACTAAGTCAGGTGAACATAGTGAACGATCATCTAGTGGTGAAATGCTGCAGTGTACAGAAAAAACTCCAGATCCAATGAAAACTGATACAGAAGAGCTGAATAAAGGTAAGTACATTTAGTATGTACATTGATGGCCCTGTTATGTCATATAAATGATGTATGTGCATGATTTGATGATTAACGTGAAGAGAAGCAGAAAAAAAATTAAAATGTTTCTGACTACAAAGTCACTTTTAAAATTAATTTTTAAAGAAGTGAAACAAGACATTTCTTCTGTATAATTTGGCAAATTTTTTTAAAGCCGAGAGAGTTTTGCTGGACACGTGTAGATGAAATAGAAGTTGTGCCACTGCTCTTGATATTGAAATTGATGACTATAAAAGAAGTACATTTTACGGACTTAGACATGTTTTAATAAAATATTAAAGCATTAGAACTTAATCTAAACATGGAAAGCAATGATTGACAAGTTGGCTACATGTATATTATGGTCCAGTCATGCATGCATACTTAAGGTGTCTGTAGGGTATTATTTCCTATTATAGAATTTTGTGAAATTTTCTGTGTAGAAACATAATTGTAATATTGTTCAAACTATAAAATAAGATTTGAGTGTCACCGTGCATGTAAGAGCAAAAACTGATATTGAGAATTTAAGGATTTTACAAAGAAATGATTATATATGAGAGGATAGTTTTAAAAATCTATCTATTTAAAAATCTATTATAGATTTTGTTCATACTCTGCACGTGTTTAAAATCATTATATAGTTTATATATCCGTTGAAATAAGAAAAATAAATTGCTAGTTGTTAATTTCCGTAGTGATATCTATATGAAATTTTTATAAAATTATCTCCCTTGCATAATTTTTTTGTTCTGTAAATTCAGCAACATATTTCAAGTACAGGTGTTTTAGTTCACCTATTTCACTGAAAATGTAGTAAATTGATTAGGAATATATATTTAAAATACTTCAGAACTTTCCTTACATTTTAAATAACTATTTTGTTAAATTTATTAATGAATGAAACCTAAATGAACAAGAATAAGACAAAAATGACAGAATAATACCACTGAGACACCTTCATTCATTTCCCATTTTAATTATCAGGAAAAATTCTATTTTATATATGTAGGAATCTTAATGTACTACAAGTATACTCATAATCCGATTCTTTAACTATGATATCTTACAAAGAAACATTGACATGCAGAGAGTATTTGGTCACTTTCCTGTTACTATATTAAATGAAGTTCATATAAACATGATGAAATTATCAAATCAAATCAAATCAAATCAAATTTAAACTTTTTTATAGTTTTTCAATAAATATTGTCAAGTCATTTTCTTACCCAATAAATCATCTGTTGACTGTCTCAAAAATACATGTAAACAGTTAACTTGATAAAATTCTGATAAAATGAATTGGATGAGAAATGGTCCCACAGTTTTTTTTTTGTTTTTTTGTTTGTTTGTTTTTTTTTGTTTTTTTTTTTGTTGAAAAACTTGTTTTAAATAGAGAAAAATAATGGTAGTTACAGGATATGTAATTGTATAGCAGCAATTCCATTCAAAATTTTACTGTATTGAAAAAAAATTTCATATACATATTGCAAACAGGAAATTTTAATTTGAATTGTGAAATTTTGAAATTAATTGGTATCCTTTTTCACTGTTTTATGACATTTTATCACACTTGTTTATTGGAAATGATGAAATGACAAATGTCAAAAAAATAAATCCTGACAAATCCTTATTGTAATTACTCCTCTTTAAGGTACGATTTACTTTCTAATACCTGTAAGTAGATGATATCATTATTCTGTGAACATTATTGGTATTTTTCAGTTGTTTTTAATGACTCCCATGTAAAATCAATAGGATTAAATCAATGAAATTAGCAACTAAAATATATGTGTAAATGAATTTGGTTATTTTGAATATATTGCTATTGTAATAAAACTTAAGACTGACTGGGTGGAGTTTGCGTTTAACTTTGAACTTGGGTAAATCTACTTTTTAAGTGTAATGCCAACATTAGGTGCTAACAAATTACAATCAAATTAATCATTAATAATCATGTAGTTATCTTTAGAGTGAACACTTTTAAAAAACAAATAGTTTGTGATTTATTGCTCCAAGATATAAATAGGAACATTTACCAATCAAACAATTATTGATCTATTAATATGATCACCATGCATTTGGTCTGTTGTACCTATTCAAGATTTGGAATGATCAAATCCTGAGCTACAAGTAACTCCGCCCAGTCAATCTTAACTTTTCTTACAACATATGTTCACAGTACTTCGGCAAACGAATACAAAAGTAAAAATAAGGAAAGGGGGGAACAATTCAAAGCCAACATTATGACAGAGACAAAACAAATAAGCAAAAATGAACAATAATGAACAGATGTGCAAATCAATTACATATTTACCAAATGTGCAAGATATACATGCAGTAGACAATACATTATTTACATTATTTTGATCTGCTTAATAACTTTTGGTGGGGATGGGGTCATTGTTCCAATTTTTAACATCTTGTATTTGTTTAAGTTCCACAGTCTTCTGAAAGCTGTCCTTAACTATTTTTGTCCAGACATTTAGTGCTGAAGCGATTGCTTTCATTAATTTTTTTGGCACATACATAGAGGAAATATGGAGTATATTAAAAAAGAAAAGGAAAAAAATATACTAGCAATATGAATAATAAGATGGTGAAATTGATCACATGACATATTGTTACACTACTTCTGGTAAAAAAAAAAATGATACATGTACACTAGAATAAAAAATAAATAATTAACAGAAATATCACTTCTTAATACACAAACAACAGGAAATAAATGCCTTGTAAAAGTTGTTCAACAATAACTGATGGCAGGTTATACAATACCTGTACAGTACATTTATGTAAATCAATAGGTACTAAATACATGTACACAAATTGCTGTAACTATAATCATGATAATGGAATACTACATGACTAGACACAGTCAAACTAAGCAATGAAACAAACTGCAATATTAACTTTTGTTAAAGTGACCAGAAAGTTTTCACATTAACTGCACTATCGGCCAAGTGCGAATCGATGAGATCATTATTATAGTCTAAACAATAGATGCAATCCAGGTAAAGAAATTATTACTGTAATAAAATCAATAATGTTTATTACAGTAAAATATTGATTTTTTCAACAATCGCATATAATAATGATCTCATCGATTCACAGTTTGCTGATAGGGAACTGGTTTACATCAATATACACCTATCTCAGGCATGTCAGGAAAATTCATGTTAAAGAGTGAAGTATGGGAAACTGAGTTTTAAAGCAAATTCATTAGTTAGATTTGAATTATTTCCATTAAACGGAGTTGTAAAAATGTGTACTAACACTTATAATGTAGTAATGGACAACAAATTTCGAGGACTCAAAAATAAAAACCCAAAACAGCATGTGCATGTATTACCGATCATTGCCAAACAGTAGTCTTGAAACTTATTCATCAGCCACAAAATCACTGACTAACATAGTGGAGATAATCATAAACATGCTTATATGTAGGATGATTTGCTTTATTTATACAAATACAGTACTAAACATTGATATGACAATATTTATATTGATCATGTTGATTAAATATAGATGACATTTACTCAGTCATACCTGTAAACATCAATAAAAGTTTATGTCATGCACTTGAAAGTATTTATTTATTTTCAGCTAGTCATATAAACCACCTGCAAAAATTACAAATGATCAAAATCCCAATACATGTACACACAAAAGTGTATTGAGACCACTTTTCTGCCATTAGGCATTAAAGGTTTAATATTGTGGAACACGATAAATAATACTTTACGTTTAGTCATGCATATACATGTGTTTGGTTGATTTCTTTAATCTATACAAAATGTACATCCTAATCTGCTAAACAAATATTCAATTGAAGTTTAATCAAGCACACAAATGTTTACATTTTATATTTCTTCACAGAAAAATGTTTCCAGGATTTTTTATTAATCAACAGTAACTGTAACATTATTACAAAACATACTTCCATATAAGAATTTTCTTCTGCTCAACATAAAAAAATCAGACAATGGATGTAATGTGTGTCAGAGTTTTGAGTGGCCAAAGAGGGGTCAATTTCTCACTTTACTATGTTAATATCATACCAGTACAATTCACAAGTTTTATTTGTACTTTTTATCTGAAGGGTAGAAAGCAAGCTGGGTTTGAAACTCCCTCTAAAATTATCCCCTTAACTGGGGCCTGATTGCAACACCTTAGCACAATTTCTTTATGTCTTTAGTCCAGAATTTGACTGCCTTGGGCAGGCTCTTATTTCCAACTCTGTAGAAAAATCTGAAAATTTGACTTCAGAAGTTATTTTCCATACACTATGTTTTTATTGCATAGACATTTACATACTAGTACAACAATTAGTGTTTTAAACTTTCTGTTTCAGCATCTTCGGAGAAAGTTCAAGACATTGATCCTAACAAAGATGGTCAGGTTTTAACAGTATCTTCAGATGGGGTTCTGAAGCATAAAGAATCAAGTTCCCAAGAACATCTTGATATCTTTGATTCAGATATGAAATTGTTTTCAGAGACTCCTACGGAATCATCCACAACAAACACATCAGAACAGACTGATGATAGTGCTCCGTGGATTGTTACTGTTAGTATGTACTGGAATGATTTGCCAGCCATAATGTTAGACAACTTGCCCTATCTTCGCCTGGTCGATCTACATAAACAAATTCTTCCTGCTAAAGACACAGGGATTCTCAAGAAAAGGTGTCAACTTTTGGGAATTGAAGTTAAAAATTGCACAGAAATGCAGAGATACTTTTTAGTTCAGTATGGAAGAGCATTTAATTCCAAAAGTAATTTAATTATAAGTAAAGAAGATGCAGAAGCCTTAATTGGCTATTATGTAAACCCTGTGTCTAAACTTCCACGTTCAGACGATCATCGTCCAAAACACAAAATAACAAAAGTTCCAAGACCAAGAACAAAAGTACCAAGTAATATTGAAAGGTAAGAGAAATTCATTTTTGGGATATCGGTATAAATAAGGGATGTCGGATTAATGCCAATGAGACAACAACAATATAGGTTTCAACATAGCTTAAACATGTTAAAACACAAGCATGTCATAAACATGATAAAGTCATCACACTTATTAAAGCTGACTAGTCAATCTGTAAATTAAAGTAGTTGTTATTCCTTTATTTTGAAAAAAAATGGTTCATATTTGGTGTGTAGCTTAATTACAAATATGTAAAAGGATTTTCAAGTCTGATGTGCAAGTGATACATGTTCTTGGATCCTACTGAAATCACAAGTTGCTTTGCCTGTAAGTGGGAAATAATTCATATTTGGTTTCATTATTAATTATGAGTTGTAGTGTGTTAGTAATTTAGATGTCTTTCATATCTTATTATACAACCGCAAACATTTTGTGTTCGTATAATGGTATGGTGTTGTCGTGGGCGTCCGCGTCTGTGGACAGCATAACTGGTTCTAGAGGATGGATCATTATTAAATTTTAGTATGATGTTTCTTGGCACACTGTAAACTGTGGTTTTAATTTTCAGTTTTTGGCCCAACCCGTTTTAGAAAAAGGGGCCAAAAAGGGGTGAAATTGGGTGTTTTCATACATTTGTCTGTAGAATATTTATTATAAATCGGATTTTGATGGGGTTTCTTTCAGTGTGCTCCTGAGGGATTTTCCAATCAGTGGTATGCAACAAATTTCACGTAGCATGTACCGTTCCCGAGATAAATAGGGGCCCAAAAGGGGCAAATCCCCCCAAAAAATTTTTTTTTAAATTTTTTGTCCGATTTTGATGCAGTTTCTTTCAATGGATTGCTTAAGAAAAATTAACTTGGCGCTCTACTATTAAATTTATGGTAACTTGTTTCCTTACTTAGCTATGAGGGGCCAAACGGGGCCAAAATTGCTAATTTGCAGATTACCTAAAATTTTTATTTTTCATCAGATTTCAGTGGGATTTTTTATGCCCCCGCCATTAGGCGACAGGGCATTAACTTTTATCCTTGTCCGTCCGTACGTCTGTACGTACGTCCGAAATTTTTGTCAAAGATTTCTCAGCTTGTGTATGCAGGAATGATTTGATATTTGGTCTGAAGCTTTGGTATGATGAGTTGTACCATGTCTCCCCTTTTCAAGTCCATCACTCATCTACTTCCTGTTTGACGAAAACTTTGATTTTTCCCATTATAGCCATATATTGAAAATTTTCGTCAAGGATTTCTCAGCTTGTGTATGTAGTAATGATTTTATATTTGGTCTGAAGCTTTGGTATGATGAGTTGTACCGTGTCTCGTCTTTTCAAATCCTTCACTCATTTACTTCCTGTTTGACAAAAACTTTGATTTTTCCTATTATAGCCATATATTGAAAATTTTTGTCAAGGATTTCTCAGCTTGTGTATGTAGTAATGATTGATATTTGGTCTGAAGCTTATGTATGATGAGTTGTACGGTGGTCTCCCCTTTTCAAGTCCGTCTATCACAGACAAACGGAAAAGTCTAGAGGCCTTGCAGGACATTCGGTCAGGCAAACAAGGAAAAGCTGCCAGACCGAAGATAAATATGCAGGACCTACAGTTTCATCACATATAGGAAAATCAATTTTTTGCCTGACATTCGTTCCTGTTGCCTGATAATTTTTGCCAGACCGACTCAAGATTTGCCTGATTTGTCCTTCGGTCAGGCAGATTTCGATATGTCTGCTATCATCTGCTTCTTGTTTGACGAAAACTTTGATTTTTCCCATTATAGCCATATATCGAGAATTTTCGTCAAGGATTTCTTAGCTTGTGTATGTTGTGATGATATGATATTTGTTATGAAGCTTTGGTATGATGAGTTGTAACGTGTCTCCCCTTTTCAATTTTGTCTCTTATCTACTTCCTGTTTGGCGATATACTCTGTATGGCGAAGGCATCCGTGTCCCATCGACACATTTTCTTTTATTTCTTTGGATTCCTTTTGATAAAAGCTTTCGGCTAAATGTCAACGGATTTGGCGAAGCTCTTACCATTTCCAAGCTATAAAGGGTCAAAAGGGCCAAATTTGCAGATTACCCCAAATTTTTTATTTTTCATCAAATTTGATGGGATTTTTCCTTTGGATTCCCCTGGATATAAGCTTTTGGTAGTATATCAATGGATTTGGAGTAGCTCCTACTGTTTTCGAGCTATAAGGGTTCTAAGGGGCCAAAACTGAAAATTTGCAGATTGCCTAAAATTTTTATTTTTCATCGGATTTCAGTGGGATTTTTTTCTTTGGATTCTTCTTGATATAAGCTTTCAGTAGTATGTCAATCGATTCTGCATGGCTCTTACCATTTCCAAGCTATAAGGGGTCAGAGAGGAATCATAAAGAGTCATAAATGCTAATTTTCATTTTCCCTAGTTTGTGTCCAGCTATTTACTGGATCAATCTCCTTATTATTGTGTTAAGCTCTTTAATATGTCCATACTCGCTTTAAATTACACTTGTTCAAATTTCAGTGGTCGACATGCTGCAGTCGTATCATGCTGCGCTGGGCGTAGCCCTTTATTTGCTATTTTAATATTTTTCCTTTAAGTTGCTGTAACTTTTTGTCACAATTTTTTGGCTTGTATGTACAAGTGGGAATAAATTTGAATTCTTTATCAAGTCAGCTTAATACTGTTGAAGCATCCAAATTATGTTTTACATGTAGCTGTAGGAAGTTTTTATTTTGATACAGTGAAATAAATACAACTAAAGTCTTGAAATTGTCTATCTACCACCGAAAGTAAAGTCCACATCTCATGCATGTCATGTACATAGCCATAATTATTGTTTCATGAATTTATAATAACTCAAAATTAGTATGGTATGTGACTATGTGATATGTATATTCATTGAAATTATAAGTTGTATGCATAAATTTATTGTCTTTATGAATGCACTATCTCCGTCCCTTTTTACAAATTTTGTTTTTTTGGTTGATCAATCAAGAAATTAGTTTATAATAAACTTTTCAATTATGGCGGAATGAATTAATCAACGACATTTGTATATTTCTCATATATCTGTTCCGTACAGCGGTTGTTGCAGCATAAGATACATAGTATGTGAAATGTAAAAGAAATACCACAAATATTAGAAATTTGATTTTTTTTTACTGTGGCTGTGTCATCACACGTCTTGTTTATTTGAGGTGATGGCAGGTAAACAAATTTACAGGGGAGACAATTTTTGTGAACTCCTTCCCCGCCTGAAAAGACAGGAGTTTTATAGGTGTTACTAGAGGAATATTGGTATGTTCATTGAAGAATTGCAAATAAAATACGTTAATCATCCGGGAAATCCACCATAAGATTTTCTTGGGTTATTTAAGAAATAATTTACGGAGACTCCAGTTTATCATAGTTTTACATCAGGCTGGCCATTTTATGTTGTGTTATTTTACCCTAAGTGTTAGCGAGGTATTTTGTTATTAAATTTGTGGCAAAAATTTGACCTAAAGTTTCAATAAACAATGAAAGGATGTGAATGCACATGAGACACTGCAAAGTCCCTACAAATACATGGTTCTACCAAGCAAAGGAACAAAGCTTTTATTGTTCTTCATCTTGAAGTCACCATGAGACCTTCAACAATGAGCTTTTCTCATACCTCGTAGTAAGTTCAAGACGACCAATCAATAACTTGATTTAAGTATACAGGGGTTTAAACTGCTCATCATTCTTGCATATGACAAAAAAAATGGAATTCACTATGGGAGAATTGGCAAAATGATTTTAGATGACTGATGATAATTAAATTTGATCAAATACGCCACTTTTTGGGGTAATCATGAAGAATATTTAACCTTTTCAGCAAACTCCAGTTCTATTAAGGGGAGATAATTTGTATAGAAATAGCAGGGGGGAATCAATTTTTCACCATTTACTCAACTTTTATTCATGCAAATTAAATGCATTTATTATTAGAACTCACTAAATTTGAAAAAAAAGTCTATCTGATGTAACTAAGATAAATTAAAAGTTTTGTTAAGATTAGCTAATTTTCCCTATCATATCAACCAAAATAGCCAATTTTAATATGACAGATTTTCATGCTTATATAGCCAGTGACCCCCATTTTTATTTGATTTTTTTGCATGCTCTAATAACCAAAGTTTAAATCATGAAAATATGAGAGAATTCTATGACAATATTTAAAACCCTGTACCACCCTAAGATTTACCAACAAGTGTGTATACAATTAGTAGGAGGTTGCTTTTACATTTTATAAATGTACTTGACAGTGGCATATTGGAAATAAGTTTCTGGCTTGAGCTAAGAGATGCAAGATACTCTTACAGTTACATCTTATGATGAACACTTTTTGGTTTCCAGGTTTTGTTTTGTCTTTCCAGCTGAAATAATATGAAAAACATTAATTGAGATCCCCCCCAAAAAAACAAGCTGTGAAAATTTTTGGGTTGATTTAAGTATCCCAGACATTAAATTAAGGGACAATGAAATGTACAATCAACAACTGAACTGATCCTATCACAATAACATGAACAAAGTGGATACAACTTCATTAATATTGACAATTATTTAGATGTGGTAACAAGTTGTCTGACATCATTAGACACAACATGTAGAAATGGTCAGATGTTGCTTTAGGCCATTTAGAGGTCATGCTTTCCTTTGTTTTGTTTTACCCAATATTCAGCTGAAGAAATGGAACTATTTACATTATAAATACCTTAGTTTTTAGTACTTTTATAGATGATTTGGATCAAGTTAATCTTTAAAATGAAAACAATGCTATATTTATATATAAGACTTGCCCTAAATTGATGGCTAATGTCAGTGGTTATTGATATGTAGATTTGTCTGATATACTATAGATGTACATGACTGTTATGCCCTGGAGAATATTTGACCTCATGACCTTTGCATGCATGTGATGGATTTTCTTGAAAAAAAATAATATTCTTTAAATATTTTGATTAGAAACTCATAGGACTTTCATATTTTGCATCATGTATTCTTTGCGGATATGATCAAACCACATTACTTGAGGCAAAGAGTTTTCAATTGGTACAAGAATTATTGTCCTAGTAACCTTGACCTTGGCATGTGAACAACCACATACATGACAAAAACTAACATGGATATCTCCTGTGAGTGAAGTTTTGGAATGGCTTTTATATTTCATATTTGTATTCATTGTAGCAAGACCTTTCAATTCGTACCAGAACATTAGACCTTGATTTTGGCATTGTATTGCTGGAAAACAGGAAAGAGTTCCATATCACACCCCTTTGGTTGACGGAATAAACATTTAGATAGCAAAAGGAACTATTGCTGAAAAACAAATTTGTTCAGCTAATGATTATATAAATTTTGATTACCATACTATTCCTCATATCATGCATATTAAGCACAAATTTGAAAAGGGGGTGGAGAGGCATAAACTGTTTCACATTTACAGATCAGTTCAAACACTGACTTTGTTATTTTCTCCAATAGAGAAAACTTATTGTCCTTTGCTACCTTGATACATCTTCAAGTGGTATGATATCAATAATTTTAATGTATTCTTTTTACTGTTGAGAAACTTTTAAAGGTATTTCCTGTCTGCATGGTTTGTATATAATGGATGTCACGAATGTTAACACCAAGTCTTGAATATATAACTATATATAGGTTGTAAATAAATGTATATGAGCTCTTCCCAGATAAACACGGTGACTAAACACATGATCATTTCATCCATGGAAAAAATGGCAGAAAAAAGTTTTTAATCTGCGATGACAAAAAACTTAAGTACGGTAGGCATTCGTTAAATTTTGATATAAATTTACTACCATAATTGCCGCTTTGATTAAAGAATGTCACCATATCCTCAAAAGGTCCTTATATTCTTCACAAACCAAGAACGCTCGTGGAATATTTTGACACTTGATGAAAACAGAGTCAAACATCAAAATGTTCTATGAGTTTTCTCGATTTGTGAAGAATATTAGGGCCCTCGGAAGATATAATGTCTTAGTTGATATTAGTTGCAAAATCTGGCATGATTTTAAAAATCCTTTGGATTTTTTCTTCAGTTTTAACTTGAAATATATTTCACAGCAATGAACCAGAACTACAGAACAAAGATGAAGTGATATCTTAATTTGTACTACCTTTTATGAATTATCTTCATGATTCTTACATTTTTAAATATTACAACTAAGAACTTCCAGTATTAACTTTCTATTTTTTTTTTTCAGTGGCAAACCAAAGAATGCTGTTGTACAAATAACACCTCCAGCAGTATTGGAATCACCAGTACAGAAACCATTGGGTCGTACCCGGCACAAAAAGATCAATTTTCTTGAAATGTTGAAGGGTGATTCTAATAATAACTCCTCAGATGGCATTGAACATCATGATCAGAAGGGTCAAAGACATGACTCCGCAACCGTGATAGTTGTAGAACCGCCTATGGGATGGAAAAAGTCGGACTCTACCTCATCCATCAAAAAGTCAGATGTAAATAAGAAAAGTTTAAAACGTTCAAATCCTGTCATTACTTCGAAAAAGACAGAAGAGTGTCAGACAATTGACTTGGAAGGAGACAGTGAAGTTGAAAATGTTGGTACAAACAATAATTTGACTTGGCTTAGTAAGAAAAGGCAACGGCTGTCACTTAAGGTGAACAGAAAGCCGAAAAAACCTGGCACTTTAAAAGTAAAGTGGACAATATTTAATAAAAGCAATAGAAAGAAATTCACAAGCAAAAAGAATCGGCGTGATATTTTAGCCATTGTACATAAAGACACATTGTCCAATAATGGACAAATAAATAATATACAACCGGGAAATGTGTTCATGGATTTATATAACAATGAAAATTCTCCTTGTGTGAAGTGTTGTACATGTAACAAAGTGTTTTCAGTGGATGCCTTCATGGCTCATTTACATGATAATAAAGGTGATGGAAAACTTGTTTCTATTACTACTCCTCAAGTTTTAAGTCTCAGGGATACATCAGACTCACAGAAAAAAATGTGGCAGAATTTCCAGCTAAAAAGAAAACAATTTAGCAGTAATAGATCCGAGCTACATCCCAGACATGTACCACAAATACAGACGAAGAATAAGGACTTCAATAGATTATCTCGTACTGTAAATTCTGTGTCAGACAAATCACTACGGATTAGTTCAAGGAAGCGCAAACAGAAGCAATTATATCCGATAGAAAATTATTCTTACTGCTCCACAGTGAGATGTGATGGAGAAGATATGTCTGGTGAACCATTGTCTGCAAAAATGGTTAAAGTGTCCTCCAACATTTTTGCAGATAATGTTGTTACTGAGTCAAATGGACCAATACTTACAAGCTTCACTGCCTTAGAACATGATGTATAGATCATATTCTCTTGATTGTACATAATTGTAAATTTTCAACACTCAACATTTCGAAATTCATAACTTTTCTGAGTATATTCACTTCAGCATTTGATCCTCTCTTAATGTTTTCTTTCACCATGTTCCCTCTCATATCCTACATTGTATCTAAATGTTTTCTCTTTCTTAGGCTATGAAAAAAAATTATTGGTTCTCAGGCCCTCCCTCATCTAGTTGAAGGTTTGAAAAAAGCCTCTCATTGACCCTATTTTTTACCATTTTAATAAAATAAAAATAAAAAAATCACCTCCCTCACTATATTTTTTCTGGTTTTTACAATGTAAGAAGTTGCCTCATTAATTTTTTGACAAATAGAAAGATAAAAAAATCACCTCCCTCCCTCATCAGTTTCAATGAAAAATGGCCTGAGAACCAATTAATTTTGGATGGCCTAACGCATCAAAATTCATATGTTGTTCTATTAAAAACTATCCATTTCAACATGCATATTGTCTCTTTCATTTGACACTTGTGTACTTGATTTGTCCCTATCATATGTAAAACTGTCTAAAACATGTAACCATCGAAAAGAGCAGTGCTTGATTAAGCAGTATAAGTACATGTAGCTGCTCCTACCTACCAGTACAATGTGAAATTAATCTTTCTATATTTTTTTCATCCAGTGCTATTATATAAAGTGTTATATGCTAAAATTTACATTCCCATTTTTGAAACTCTTTTAAGTTGACATCAAATCAAGCTGAAGATTTAATTAAGCATAATTTGAAAAAAATATATAACTTGAAATTATAACACAACCATGGGTATCTGTAGTGTTATCCTTTGTAATTTGTGTTAGATCATTGTATGGTAGACTGAATTTCAGTTATTTTCATATATTGATTGTAGATGAAGGGGAGATAATTACATACAGTAAAAAAAATCATCATGTTTATATTTAGTCAAAACTACATTTTTATGGATTAAAGTTTTCGTAAATTATTGGTTCAGAGGTTATGTAAAGTGGATGATTTTCTTATCTTGAAAACCAACAAGAATGGAGGCCTTAAATAATAAACACCTTTATTAATTGAACCAAATTTCACTTGAAAGCTTGTAGCTAATACAATTTAATAATTAACAAAAAATAGATGTTATTTTTGTTTGGTCAACTTGTACAGCATACTTGATTATATGGTACATGTATAATTACATTTTAATGGTACACAGTTTAATAACAAAATACGATTATTTGAATTTTACTGTTTTTTCTATTTAACTACAAGTAATTTGACAACTGGCTAATTAGAAGTTTGATCATTGTCCTGTAAACAAAGAGAAATGGAAAACAGATTGTGTTACACATTGTTAAGTTTAAATCCTATAGAAACCAATACTTGAGCTAAAAGATCTATAGTAACATAAATCTGTTATATGAGATTTAAGCCATATAAGCTGGCTGATTTGTAACGATCATGCCGATACTAAAATATTGATTTATTACATTTATATACAAGTATGTGTAAGGCTACTAAAAACATAGTGCTTTTTATGAGACATATTGATGGTGTTTATTTCCAAGTATTGTTCCAAATATTTGACTTTACATAGAATTTGCAAAACACAAAATACATATATTTTAAATTACCGAACCAATTACAATTGTCTAACATATGCGCTTAACTGTCTTTTCTTATTTGCTCAGCTTATTGACCTGCATTCTGCAGCATAATGGGAAATGTTTTATTCTAAATTTAAAATCTTATTGATCACAATTTCAAAGATATTATATAAAGGGAGATAACTGTATAGAACTGTATAATATGTAATTAGATTGTATAATATTGTTAAAGTTCCTTTTTTTGTTGTATTGCATTAGTGCTTGATCATGTTTGCATTGTTTCTCTTTTTTTAATGTTGAGAAAGTGGTCTTAATTCACAAATGGAATAAAAGTTTGCCAACAAGATATTTGAAATTATTATTTAGTATCAGAAGTTTTGTCCGTGCGAGACCTACAAAAGTAGTCAAGGACGTTAAAACACCTCCCAGGTCGTAAGAATCAGCATATTTGCCAACTCTTCCTATTTCTGGGATATGTGGATCAAAACTCATGTAGACATCAAAACAATAATTAAAATCAAAAGTTAAACTTGCATTTTAAAAGAAAATACAAAACAAGTAGAGATAACCAAAAACAAAAATGGAGAAAACAGAACAGCAAAGACATAATAAAAAGAAATGGACTTGAGCAGAAATGAAGCAGTAGCATTAGAAACACAACAAACATGACAAAAAATTTGGGAAATCAGGTTCTCCACAAAAAAATTTGGTTATCAGATGCTCCACAAAAATTGATACATGTATATCAGGTGCTTCATAAAAAATTGGGGTATCAGGTGCTTTGGGAGGACAACCTTCATATATGGCTCTCTCATTACCACATTAATGTAAACATATTTTATTAATTAAACATCTTCAAATATCATACAGAAGACAGTTTACAAGATTATTGAATATAACAATTAATTAAAGGGATCCGAAAACAAGTTAAGAAACTTATATAAATTCGTTTCCCCAAGTTCTGACATAAATTTACAAAATTACAATAAGCTCAAAGAATTAATGATTAAGGAAGATATTCAAATACTAGAATGTTTCTTTTATATAGTAATTTAAGAAATAAAAAATTTAGTGTTGTGCAAAGCAAGAGGTGCTTTCCATGTGTAATAAGCAAAATAGAAAAGGAGGAAAAGATGCGAGATTTTAGTGCTATTTAGAGGTGAATCTTTTGCTAAATATAATATATTTCTGGACTGCCAAGAATATTTCAGTATTTATACCAACAGAAAGTTCAGACGAGCCAAAAAGTAATATATCTGTAGTAAGTTGTATAAACCGGTATAAGGGGTCTAAATAGCGCCGTCTTACTTCAATAAAACGAGGACAAATAAAAAGAAAGTGGTTGATATTTTCCAGAGATCCACAAACGCAATTAGGCGAGTCAATAATATTTTTCCTATATAACTCGAGGTTAAGACCGCAGCAACCCATACGTAGCCTGCAATGTAATATCTGACCGATTCGATTTCCAATATAGAAATAGGGAGGTTTTTTAACATTTTTTGATTTGTAATAATTCATTAATAATTCATTACCACATTGATATTTAGCCTGAAGCTTCATCAGTATAACAGGTTGTATTGAGTATCCCCCTCTCAAATCTGTCACTCATCTGATACCTTTGTTGTTATTTTCAGGACAATGTTAAACTTTGTCAAAATTTTTCTGAGTAAGTAGTAATGATTTGATTTTTGATCTGGTTTCATTTTGGTTAGTAGTGTCATATCTCCCCAATTATCAAATCGTCCTTTTATTATACCCCGCCACACGAAGTGGCGAGGTATTATGTGATACCCTCAGTCGTGTGTCCGTCCGTCTGTCCGTCCGTATGCAAGTTGTTTACCACAAAATTCAGGTCAAGTTTGATTTTGGGTTCAGAGGTCCAAGGGGTTCTGGAGTTATGCCCCTTGATACTTTGAAATTTTGCGAATTTTAGGGTTTCCGACTGATAACTTTTGAACGAAATAACACAGGGTCTTCAAACTTGGTATGTAACTTGTTTACTACAAAACTCAGGTCAAGTTCGATTTTGGGTTCCAAGGTCCAAGGGGTTCATGAGTTATGCCCCTTGAAACTTTGAAATTTTGCAAATTTTTGGGTTTTGTACTCATAACTTGTGCATGAAATAACATACTGTCTTCAAACATGGTATGTAAATTGTTTACCACAAAACACAGGCCAAGTATAGTTTTGGGTTCAGCGGTTCACATCGTTGTGGAGTTATCCCCTTTTAACGTAGAAATTTTGTGAAACGTGGCGGGGTATCATGTAATCCACCATTACTATTTTTCTTGCATGTGTATGCATTATCAATTGTAGGTCAGCATCCAGGCAAATGACAATGTGACATAACAAAGTACATTGTAATTGTTGATAACCAATCTTTGATTAAGATCAGAGAGGAATCAAGTTCTAACTTTTGACCCTCAATTTTAGTCTGTCTAAAGGTTGTCTGTCGGTCCATACTTCAGTTCGAATGGTGTATCATTTTCTTCAAAGGCTCTCTCCTTTGAAACTACTTATCCAATTGTGACCAAACTTGGCCACATTAGTTCATGGATGGTCCCCTACAAATTTTTATGCCCCTGGATCTTTAGATCGGGGGTATATTGTTTTTGCCCTGTCTGTCTGTCTGTCCGTCTGTCTTTCTGTCTGTATGTCTGTCTGTCTGTCCACAACTTTAACCTGGCTTATAACTTTTAAACCAGATGCGATAGGAACATAATATTTAGTATGTGTATTGATCATTTGAAGCTACACCATTATACAAATTTCACTAAGGTCAGGTCAAAGGTCAAGGTCACAGAGGTCAAAAGGTCAAAATCTAGATTTTGCTATAGCTTGTTAATTACAATTGCTAGAGACTTGATATTATATATATTAATAGATCTAACAAAGCTTAATATAAATCCACCAAAAAAAGTTTGGGTCAGGTCTAAGGTCAAGGTCACCAAGTGCAAATTTGAAAACTTTTAACAAAAATTTTCAACATTGCCTATATCTTTTCAACCAGATGTGATAGGACCTTCATATTTGGCCTGTTTATTAGTCATTTGAAACTGAAAAGCATTATGCAAATTTCACTGAGGTCAGGTGAAAGGTCAAGGTCACAGAGGTCAAAAGGTCAGAATCTAGATTTTGCTATAGCTCGTTAATTACAATTGCAAGAGGCTTGATATTCCATATATGAATAGATCTAATGAAGCGAAGTACAAATCCACCAAAAACATTTAGGCCAGGTCAGAGGTCAAGGTCACTGAGTGCAAATTTGAAAACTAACATTGCCTTTATTTTTCCAACCAGATGTGATAAGACCTTCATATTTGGCCTATATATTGGTTACATGAAACTAAATAGCATACTTAGGTCAGGTCAAAGGTCAAGGTCACAGAGGTTAAAAGGTCAAAATATTGATTTTCCTGTAGCTCATTAATTACAATTGCTAGAGGCTTCATATTCTATATGTGAATAGATCTAATAGAGCTTAGTACAAATCCACCAAAAACATTTGGGTCAGGTCGAAGGTCAAGGTCATTGAGTGAAAATTTGAAAACATTAACATTGGCGATATCTTTATATTCAGGTGTGATAGGACCTTCATATTTGGCCTGTTAAATGATCATATAAAGCTGGACACCATTATGGTCAGGTGAAAGGTCACAGAGGTCAAAATCTAGATGTTGCTTTTAGCTTGTTAATTATAATTGCAAGAGGTTTGATATTCTATTTGTGAATAGATCTAATGGAGCTCAGTACAAATGTCTACTTAACCTTAATATCTAGTGATTTCACAAACACATTTTGTTTTTTCTGGTTAACACATAATCCAAAATGAACACCAGTAGTGAACATAGTTTAACATTGGACCCTATGGGAAAGCACATCCTCTTAACCCACTCTGTCTATTGGAACCAAACTTGACCGCAATAGTCCTTGAATTGTCCCCTACAAAACAAAAACGTTGTTTTCCAGGTTCACAATTTATCCAAGATGGCTACAAGTGGGGAACATGGTTAAACATTGGACTCAATGGAAAATGCCTTTAGAAATCTTTCCTGTGAAACTGTTTAGTTAATTGGAACCAAACTTAGTCACCATAGTCGCTAGGTAGTTTCCTATGTTGTTTTTCAGGTTTACACTAATCCAAGATGGCTGCTAGTTTGAACATAGTTTTAACATCGGACCCCTTGATTGAAAATAGTCCGGAGATCTCTGAAACGGAAAAGCCAATTGGAACCAAATTTGGCCACAATAGTATTAGGGGTATCTCCTACAATAATCATGGTTTTTCTGGTTCATACCTAATTCATGATGACTGCCATTGGGGATACATATTTAAACATTTCACGATGAGAGAAAATTCATTCAGAGATCCCCCTGAAACTACAGAGCTTATTGGAATCAAACTTGGTCACAGTTGTCTTTGGTTTGTCCTCGGGTTGATTTTCAGGTTCACACCTACCTAATCCATGATGCCAGCGGGGTACATAGTTCAACATTAGACAATATGGGAAAACGCATTCAGAGATCAAGTTGTCCAGTTGAAAAATGTTTTCTGGTTAACACATAATCCAAGATTACAGCCAGTGGATGACATAGTTTTGAATTGGACACTGGGAAAAGTCATATAGAGATCTCCTCTGAAACCACTGAATCCAAACTTGGCCACAATAGTCCTTGGGTTGTTCCCCACATAATTCCTGTTTTTTCAGGTTCATTCCTAATCCAACTGGGATCCAGCTTGAGGATATAGTTTTATATTGGACCTCTGAAAGGAACCAAACTTGGCTGTAGTAGTCCTTGGCTTGTTCCCTATAAAAATGTCGTATTTTAGGTTTTTTACCCAATCCAAGATGGCCATAAGCGGGGAACATAGTTAAGTATTCGATCCTATGGGGAAATGCATGAAGAGATCTTCACCTCTGAAACTACTGAACAAATTGGAACCAAACTTTCCTACAAAAGTCCTTGGGTGGTCGTCTACAAAAATGTTTTTCAGGTTCACCCCTAGATGGCTGCTGAGAACATAGTTTAACATTGGACTTTTTGGGAAAAGGAATTCATTTATCTTCTTTGAAACTACTGAGCTAATTTGGACCAAACTTTGCTATAATAGTTCTTGGTTGGTCCCCTATATTGAATTTTTTTAGGTTCAGACCTTATTTCATCCAAGATGGTTGGCAAAGTTTAACGGGATTTTTGATATAATTTATTATTATAATAACTTCTTAGATAAATAAGAGACTAATTACAACCAAATTAGGTTACAATTTTACCTTTAAATATGGTGTCTATAATGTTCATACCTCATCCAAGGTGTTGAGCCAGTGGCAAAATAATTTAACGTTGGACTGCATGTCCTCTTGTATTTCCTTAAGGCCATGATGGTCCAGGTAAGCGATACAGGCTGTTGAGATCCTCTTGTTTCTTTAGTTTAGCACCTTATATCCAAGATGGTTGAAAATAAAAACAGTTTACATTTATATATGGAAAAAAACATTCAAGGATTTTGTCAGAATCCATAGGACAAGGTTGGAACCCAACATTGCCACATTTTTGTCCCCTTTTAGTTTTCATGTTTGCACTGAATACCAGATGTGTTTCAAAATTTGGAGCAAACTCCGCCACATTTTTCGTCCCCTTTCAGGTTGACATTTAATCCAAGTTGTCTGTCAGCGGTTGCGGGTTATCTAGTTGAGCATTGGACCATATGAATAAAACATGCATAAATCTTTTCATCTGAAACTTTTTCACCAATTGCCACAAAAGTCCTTAAGTGCCCAGAATTTTTTTTCAACCAGTGCGTACCCCTATCAAAGATGGATGCCAGTGGGGAACAGTTAAATTATAGCACCATATGGATAATACATTCAGAGATTTTCGCTGAAACTAAAGAGCCAACTTGCCAACAAAAAGTCCTTGGGAAGTCTCTTACAAAAATATTGTTTTAGGGTTCATATGCCCAATCCAAGATGGCCACAAGCGGGAAACATATTTCATCATTGAACCCTATGGGAAAAGTGATATAGGGATCTTCTCTGAAATAAATTTGGACCAAACTTGGCCACAACAGACCTTGTGTGGTCTCCTAAAATGAAAACCGTTTTTAAGGGGACACTCTCATATTACCCAAGATAACTACCAATCGTTGGCATAGTTTACAGGATCATATCAGAAATGCATTAAAAAAACTTCTCTTAGTACTAAGAGGGTAATTTACAAATGGTGTTGACAATGTTCATACCCCATGCAAGGATCTAAGCCAGTGGCAACATAATTTAACATTGGACTGTTTGGCCCCTAGTAGTATTATGTTAAGACCATTGTCTAGGTAGGCCCTGCAGGCGCTTGAGAGCCTCCTCTTTTTTAAGCTCACCTGGCTTTAGCATGGATGAGCCATTGTCATCACTCTGCATCCGTCGTCCGTTCGGCATAAACTTTCTTTTAAAGATCTTCGCATCTGAAACTAATGGGCCAATCAGAATCAAACTTGGCCACAATATTCTTTGGATGGTCCCCTACAGACATATTTTTCGGGCTTGCACTTTATACAGGGTGGCCGCCAGCGGAAAGCAGTTTCAACATTGGCCCCTATGGGAAATCATATTTATTAGAAATCCTCTCATCTGAAATTACTGAGCTAATTTGAACCAAACTCAGCTACAATAGTCCTTAGATGGTCGCCTCCAAAAACTTTTTCAGGTTTACACTTCATCCAAGACTGCTGCCACATAAAAAAGAGATCTTCTTCTCTGAAACTAATCAGCCAATTGAAACCAAACTTGGCTTCAATGGTCCTTTGGTGGTCTCCTACCATTGTTTTTAGGTTTACACCTTATTCAATATGGCCGCCAGCAGAAAACATAGCTTTAACATTTGACCCTATGGGATTGCGCAATCTTCCCCTCTGAAACTACTGGGCTAATTGGAACTAAACAATAGACCTTAGGTAGTCCTCTATAAAAATGTTTTCTAGATTCACACCTAGACTTCCCAGATGGTCAGACTACAGAGAAAATATTTTATGATTAGACCCTATAAAAAAAACTGCAGAGATATTCTCCTCTGAAATTACTAATCTGGTTAGAGCCACACTTGGCTTTAATTGTCCTGGGGATGTCGCTTACAAAAACTTTTCCATGTTCGTACCTAATCAAAGGTGGCCGCAAACGGGTGACTTATTTCAACATCGGACCCTATGGGAATAAGCACTCAGAGCACGATCCTCCCCTGAAACCATTGAGAAAATTGACACCCAACAGTTGTCCTTCGTTTGTCACCTACCAAACTGTTTTTAGGTCCTAACCCTATCCCAGATGGCCACCAGCGGAGAGCATAGTTTAGCATTGACCCTATGGCAAATCTCATCGAGAAACTACTAAGATCATTGGAACCAAACTTGATTTAAAAAGTCCCCTGGTAGTCCCTTTCGAAACTGTTGTTTACAGTTTTCAGTAAACACCTTATGGTTCATTCCTTATCTCATCCAAGATAACTGCCAATTGTTGCCATAGTTTCAATGAATCTTTTGAGAAATGCATTCAGCAAACTTCTTGGAGACTAACTACAACCAAACTTGGTCACAGAAGTACATTTGAAAATGGCGTTGATAGTGTTCATACCCCATTCAAGGTGCTAAGCCATTGGGAACATACTTTTAACATTTTACTATTTGGCCTCTTGTATTAAACAATCGAACTTCGATGGCTCGAACACGCAAGGGACCGTTGAAAGTTCGAGCTATCGATGTCGAAATATGTTTAAACTTGAACAAAGGGACCACAAAAGGGGTTCGAGGCATCAATGGTGTTCGAGTTATTGCAGTTCGAGCCATCGAAGTTCTACTGTATTAAAGCCATGGGCCTGCGTGAGAGATACACGCTTTTGAGAGCTTCTTGTTTTTTTTTTACTTTAAATGACAAGAGTGATCCATTGCCATCATTTTGCGCCCGACGTTCGTCCAGTGAAAGCTTTTCTTTAAAGATCTCTGAAACTACTGGGCCAATCGGGACTAAACTTGGCAACAATGGTCTTTGGGCGTTTCCCTACAAAAAATATTTTTGAGGTTAAGATAAGGCCAGGAGGGAACATATTCTAACATTTGGCCCTATGGGAAAACGCATTCATAGATATGAGAAATGCCTTCAGCAAATGTCTCTTTCGAAATTTGGTCATAATAGTACCTTTGATATCAAATTCAAGGTGCCAAGCCAATGGGAACAATAACTTTTGACTGCATGTATTATCTCAAGATTTATTTCAAAGCCTCAGGCCTACGTGAGCTATACAGGCTCTTGAGGGCATCTTGATTAAAAAAAACTCGCTTGGGAAGAGCAGGGTGAGCCATTGCCATCATTTCCGTTGTATATTCAGCGTATTTTCTCTTTAAGGATCTCCCCCAGAAACTATTGGCCAAATCCGAAGCAAACTTAGCCAAAATGGTCCTTGGGTGTTCCGCTACAAAAATGTCTGCCATTTTTCGGGTTCATGCCTTTCCAAGATGGCCGCCACATGGGAACAAATTTTAACATTGGACCTTATTGGTAACGCATTCAGAGATCTTCTTTTCTGGAACTACTAAACTAATTTGGGCCAAACTTGGCCACAATAGTCCTTTGGTGCTCCCCTACATTTTGTTTGAGGTTCACGCCTCATCTCAGCCATGATTATTGCCATTCGTTTGGATAGTTTCACAGGATCTAATGAAAATGCATTAAGAAACCTTCTCAGAGCAAGAAGAGACTAACTGCAACCAAACTTGGTTAAAATTGTACCATTAAAAATGGAGCTGCTAACGTTCATATCTCATTCAAGGTGCTGACCAGTTGCAACATATTTAAACATTGGAATGTATTTCTTCATGTATTATCTTAAGGCTACGGTCCAGGTGAGCGATACGGGTTCTCGAGAGCCTCAATTTCTTTATCATATTTAAAAAGATTATTCATTTATATTATTATATTTTTTTGTTTTTTATCTCACCTTGCTATAATCACCATCACTTTGCGTCCGTCGTCCGTCCGGGGTATTTTTTTCTTTCATGATCCCCTCTGTAACTGCTTGGCCAATCAGAACCAAACTTGGTCACAATGGTCCTAAGGTTTTTCCCTACAAAAAAGGTTGTTTTCTGTTGTTTTTTTTTATCCTATGAAAGATTGCTGCCACAGGAAAATATAGCTTTAACATTGGACCATATGGGAAAAGACTTTTATTAGAGATCTTCTCATCTGAAATAAGAACCAAACTTTGCCACAATGGTTCTTTGTTGGCCCCCTACAAAATTAAATTGTTTCTCTGGTTTGCACCTAATTCAAGATGGCAACAAGGATATAAGCTTTTAACATTGGACTCTATAGGAAAACGCATTCAGAGATCTTCTCTATAACTACCGAACAATAGAAAAAAGAAGGGAAACGGGGATTGTGTCAAAGAGACAAAATGGCCATACAGCTCATTAAAATTATAGCAGTTCACAGTAGGTAACGTTGTCCTGCGAGGACATGATTTTCTACGATAAATTGTCCTGCTCTTCTACGATTGTCCTGGATTCAATACGAATAATATTGAAAAAATGTAAACATGCAGACGCTTTCATCATAGCTCTTAAGATAGGTTGCTTTCCTTAAAATGGAACAGTAAATCTTAGATAGTTATCATATAGCATACTGCACGCTTTTAATCTCACAAATTCATGAACGCGTATTTGAAATATAAACAAAATTCCAATTTCATTAAAATTACAGTTTTCTTTATAATTAAAGCACACATTTTCAAGTAAAACCACTGACAGTATCGACACTTCAAATACATCGAAATCCGACAAGAGAACAGCGACATGAATTGTTCTGGAAGACCGTAATTCCTGATTTTCAATTTTAATGTGTCCTGACTTTTACCCGAATTGACCTGGCTTTTATGCGATTGGTCCCGGAATTTAAACGATGCAAATTAGATTAAATAATAAAGTTATTCCCGTTTATTGCATCCCACTTTGAAGAAAATAATGAATTTTGAGGCAAAACAGTTACAGACCTATTAAAGACCAACGATGCTAATTTTTTCGAATAAAAAAAGGCAAGTGAACGTTTAGTGAATTTTTTGCGCAATGTGTGATCGAAGTGTCACTTTTCCCGTTTGATATGTATATAATGTAAACCTTTTAAGGTACTGACTGTAAGCTTTTGTTTTAATCTTGATTTCGATTCACTTGTTCGACCATAGCAATATCATAGTAAAATGATATATCAACATCTACTCTTTAAACATTGATGCAAATTCAACAAAATTTTACATGATTTTTGGCAGCAGACTAGGCTCCTTGAGCTAGCCGGCAATTTAGTGAGCACTCCCTGGCCCATCTTTTTAAATTATGTTTTGTCTTGTTCTTTCTTTTTCAAGATTGTGGTCTTGGAGTTAATGGTCCGCCTGTATTGAGTTTTATTTGTATGTTTATTATACTATAGGGAAACGGGATAGAGGAAAGGGAGGTTTGGGTACCCATAAACCGGTTTAACCGTACCGGCTATCCCGAGTTCCTATCGTTGTCTATGTTTGTCTTTTGTTTTGTCATTTAATTGTTTTGTACAGGTCCCTGGTGGATTGTGTCATGTGATTGTAATGTCCGGCCATTGTAAGTGTTTCCTGTTATCTTTTCTCCATTAATGGTCAGTCCTTGTCGAATATTGTTCACTTCATTCTGTATGTTTGGCAACACGAGAATAATATGTTCTCTTCAAACACTCATTCAGTGCTCGAAAAGGGACCAATAGACAATACATAATATAAATGATTAAAGAGCACTCATCGAGTTAATTGTAAGAAAACTTGGCAAGTAAAATCGGGAGATGTGGGCAATATGTATATACAGATGGCAAAACATAGCTTAATTTTTACAAAACAAGAAAGACAAATGTTGAATTTATATGAGATTTTTTTATATGAACAAGTTCACCATAACTGACAAAATAAAAAGAGCATGCACCTCAAGCACGGGGAATCTTTTTTGCGGACTCCACACTGCGCATGAATTTTGATTGAATTTGTCGAAGGGTCTGCTCCTCTCTTCTTCACCCTTGGCAGATCAAGATGGATTTCTAAAGTCTCAAATCCACGTCTTTGATTGGTTGCAGTTAACCTTCGCTGCAGCCAATCAGTTAGCTTACATGCAGATTTTAAATATATATCGTACCAATAAAACTTAAAATATGGTGTTTAGTGATTTTTTATTTTGCAAAATTTCCATGATTTGATAGTGTTTCTTCACTTTTGAATGGTTATTTCCTTGTAGTTAAATATATTGGGAATTGTTGTATTATTAGATGCAATGAATAATCTTTAATTATTACAATAAATCATGCTGAAATTCTTACTTCAAAGGGAGATAATTTGAAACTGATGTTTCACAAATTGTGGCTCAATCCGCCAAGGGTAGAGGAGAGGAGCGGATCATAACCCTTGGCTCGCGAAGATGTCGAATGGTTAGAAAATGACAATAACCTCTTTCAACACAATATTTTTACGTGTCTGTGTGACTTTTGGAGCAGTTCAGGTTTACGCTACATTACCAAATGATGATACCTGCAGTTTTTGTAGGCTTTCACTCTGTTAGTGCTGTAATTTTGAGGCCTTCATGTCTTTTTTTT
>MJUU01032396.1:172720-188636 GCA_002080025.1 Modiolus philippinarum
AGTTTTTGACTGTATATCTTTTGTCAGCTTCTGTGTTAAAGAAAGCACAATGTTATTAAATGCGGACGGAAACAGACAAAATTTTTGTGTGCATTCATACATTATACAAAAAATACCCAAATATTATAATGTAGCATTTTGTCATCTTTTCACAAAGGAACTGCCAGCTAGTGAGTTAGTCACAACATCACTGCATTTGATTGGTCGACCCTAGGAACAACACAGTCCAACAACAAAGTTATGCCCACGACTCGAATAGTTGAGATCTGTCCTTTGTAAATTTTTTTGTCGTTGATAGGGACTGTCTGTTACATCAATTTTCCATTATTTAATTGAAATGATTGAAATGATTATCATAACTGCGTTGTAGAATCTGGCCATAACGGACGTCCTTTTTCTTTAAGAGCAATAAACTCGACACAACAACTGTTTTATAAACAGTGTCAAAATATTCATTATGAACCAACATGTAACATTTGATTCATCCTTTGACTTGTGAATAGATATTAAACAAATTTAGGAATTGTATTCATACTGACGATAAAAAAAAGTTTCCCGTTATAATGAGTCCCGTTTAATCGCAGACAAAGAGTTGGATTGACTGTCTGAAATCGGTGGTATTTATTGTAAACAGGAAAGCAGAATGTAGAAATGGGGGACGCAATATCGCTGATGATAGCGATAAACGAACTTGAAGTCTTAAACTATAGTAAGGGTTGGTTAGTTATGTGGTCTGAAGTAGTAGATGCATTGTTACGAAAACTGAATTGTCTGACACTCAATTTTAAGCGATGTACTTGATGTTGCATTGATTGGTTGATTGATTGTGGCTTGCGCCTCTGGCCAATATGACTTACCTCAGATCTATAACTATGCCAATATGAAATAAATTACGCAATGATACTATATTATATGCATTATATTGACTAGGCATTACGCTGGACAATTAATAAACTAAATTTCTTGGAAATGAATTTTAACACATTTGTTACTTATTGGACCGCATTCATAGATCAGATTATGCAGGATTTTTCTATTTCATTTCCAAGAATGGAAAATCTGGATGAGAAACACAAATGTACTCAGCTTGTTTTACCTCGTTGCGACAGTTAGTTTTTAAAATAAACCTTAAATTTCAATTTCATCTATCATTTTTTGCTTACAAAATTCGTGATTATCCTGTAATTAAAGCTGTGCTATCATTTTAATTGAAATATCTATCGTATAAATTCACAGACAAATCGTATTAAATCTGGGACATCAGTAGTGGACACTCGTGTAAATTCCAGGACAACAAGAAACTCCGAATTCTCTGGTTTCTGCGTTATATCAATAACACAATTCCGGACTATAAAGACAGTGAGGTAACATTTTAGTAAAAATTGCAAAATATGATAGAGAATAAGAACACAAAGGGCTATTTCCGCTTGAAAAATCGGGTTGAATCCATGACAATCGTATAAAATCATTTAGGGAAAATCGTAGAAAATCATGTCCTCGCAGGACGACGTTACCTACTGTGAGTTGGAATTTACATATGCGTTATGGTCTCATGTTCATTTACTCCATATCCTTTCGTAAAATATACAACGACACAAAGGGGAGTAATAACAACTCAAAGCCACCATAAGATCTTCAATGAACGGTGAGAAAACCCCACACCCAACGGCAGGTCGGAGTCGGCCCCAGAATTAAGAGTAATCAAGTTCAGCGAAATAAACATCATCCTAGACTCCTATAGACATAAAGTAAACTAACTAGAAAAAAGACAAGACACACAAAGGCTTAATAAACTACTGAAACTACTGAGTTAATTGTAGCCATACTTGGCTATAATAATCCTTGGATGGTCAGGACCAAACATATCAACAATATTCCTTGGTGTTTCCCCTATATTGATTTTTTTTATCAATACCTCATCTCATCCAAGATAATTTCCAATCGTTGTCATATAGATTAACAGGATCTTACAAATGCATTTAGAAAACTTCTCCTAGTACTAAGAGATTAACTACAACCAAACTGTCACAATAGACATTCCTATAATGGTAATCGTTTTTAAGGTACACTCCCTAGCTCATTGAAGATAATTTCCAATTGTTTGCATAGTTTAATAGGATCTCATGAGAAATGTATTTAGAAAACTTCTGGGATATTAAACAAAACCAAATTCAAAATGGTGTTGATAATGTGAATACCTCATTCCAGGTGCTGAGCAAGTTGCAAGGCGTTTGCAACATTATTTAACACTGGACTGCATGGCATCTTGTATTATCTTTATTTCATTGTCCAGGTGAGAGATATTGGCCATTTGAGAGCCTGTCTCTTGATTCTAAGCTCATACGGGAATGGCAATGGTGGGACATTGTCATGCGTTTGCGTCGTCTGTCCGTCCGTCGTCTATCTGGGATAAACTTTTCTTTGAAGATCTTTCTTTCTGAAACAGCTGGGCCAATCGGAACAAAACATGACCACAATGCTCTTTGAGTGTTTCCCTTCAATTAGTTATTTTTTCGGTTTTCCGCCTGAACCAAGGTGAAAAGCAGAAAACATAGTTAAACATTAGACCCAACAGGAAAGCACATTTATTAAAGATGCTATATTTGAAACTACTGAGTTACTTGTAGCCATACTTGGCTACAATAATCCTTGGATGGTCCCCTCCAAAAAGTTGTTTTTTTTTTAGGTTCGCACCTCATCCAAGATGGGTCAGCAGGAAACATAATTTTAACATTAAACCCTATGGTAAACACCTTTAAAGACATTTTCCTCTGAAACTTCTGAGCCAATTGGAACCAAACTATGCCATAATTGACCTTGGGTTGTCACATATATTGATAAGTTTTTAGGGTACACGCCTGATCTCATCCAAGATGGTTGTCATAGTCTAACAAGATCTGATGAGATGCATCTAGAAATCTTCTGAGAGTACTAAAAAACTGATTACAACACAATTTCTTCAAGTAGTTCTTTTTAAAATGATGTTGATAATATTTATACGTCATTCAAAGGTGCTGAGTCAGTGGCAAAATAACATTGGAATGTATGTCCTCTTGTATTATCTTAAGGTCACGGTACTGACGAGCAGTACATACTCTCGAAAGCCTCTTGTGTTTTTGTAGGTTACAGCCCTACCCAATGTGGTTGCAAGAGGAGTTTACAGTTTACATGTACCTCTGAAGAAAACATTCAGAGATTTTCCACAATCTCTAGGGTCAGATTGGAAGCAAACTTTGTCACGTTTTCTTGTCAAGTGTTAGTGTGGTTTTCTGGTTGGCACTGAAACTAAGATGTTTCAGAATCAATAGCACCAACTTGGAAGCAAACTAGGCTACATTTTCCCCCTGTTAAAGCACGGTTTTCATGTTGGCAGGGTGTCTGCCAGCGGGTAGTTGGACTATGTGAATAACACATTCATAGATCTTTTCCTTTGAAACTACCAAAAAGTGACACATTTAGTTTTAGGGTGTGTCCTGTAAAAAGGATGTTTTTCAGGTTCACTCCTTGTCCGATATAGCCGTCAGTGGAAAATTTATTTTAAAATTGGACCCTAACGGCAAACACATTCAGAGATCTTCTCTTCTGAAACTACTGGGAGAAGCAAATTTGGTAACAATAGTCCTTGGTCGATTTCCTGTAAGTCATAAAACAAAATAAGGTGTTCGTTTTGTTAGTTTTGTTTGCACATTATCCGAGATGACTTTGTGGAGCATTTGTAAAGATCTTATCATATGAAACTCTGGAGAAATTAGAATCAAATTTGGCTACAATATCATTAAGGATTGAAAAAGGCTTTAGACCTTATCCAAGTGGGGCTCCAGAAGGGAATATTGATATTCAATATTCAAATAATACCGGGAAACAGTCCATAGATCTTCTACAAATCTGAAAATAAGTCATTTTCATTCAGTCAAGTTCAGTAAATAAAAAAATATTTAGTATGTGGAGAACAAATTAATATCATGAAATTAATTGGATACTGGATTTTCAGTGGCGGATCCAGACTTTCTGCTAAGGGGGGGCCCGACCAATATTTTTTTCAAAAGGGGAAAGGGGGGGCCCGGAACCCAATTTTTTTAAAAACCCTAGGAATTTTAAATATTTTCCGACCTAAGGGGGGGGCCGGGCCCCCCGGCCCCCTAAATCCGCCACTGATTTTCTAGATGCTAGGTGAGTTATACAAGCTTAAACCCCCCAAAAATCATTCAAGCATAAAAGGTAGGGGAAAGTCAGCAGATTGCCCAAGAATCTGATATGTATCATTGTGATATGTTGTAAGTTGTTGAGAATTGGATTTAAAGCACAAAATTTAATAGAAGTCTCCCAAGCACCGAGGTGATTATTTGACGAAACACCATTGTCTTATGTGTAGTTGTTGAGAAATGGAGAGTCACTCAAGCTTGAGTGTTAGATCAAAGAGTAGTAGTGCTAATAAAGATCAAAATCCTGGAAACTAACAATACATTTTTCTAACTCTTACAGTTTCTGAGAAATGTGTTTAAATGCAAAACTTAAACGGATGTAGGTGTGTACTGATAGAGAAGGGTATTACTAAATGCCCCTTCCACATTCCTGGGTAGGGAATAACAATGTAAGAGTTGTTTTCAAAGTTCAAAAGCTTTAAGGTGATATAAACACTACAGTTTAACACAAGCTCTAAAAAGCTTTTAAATCGCATGCCACATGTGTCAAATCAGAGACATATAATTATATGTCTCTGATCAAATGGACATCTTTGGGTCTTTTGTTAGTTTAAAGACCAATACTAAAACTCTGAATGCTTATTGCATGACACAGCATATGTAATATGCAACAATTTTATAACATATAGTTAAAGCCCTAAATCCAGAATATATAGGAGTTTGTGTTGCACAAGTAATCATGACGAACCACAATATCTTTGAACTTTCATTTGAAAATTTGAGGTAATAAAGAATATGCTTTTAAAAAAGAAAGAAAAAATGCTCTTTGTTTGGCTGCTAATACAGGTAGTCCCAAAAACCCTTTATTTACAAGCATCCTGTGTTTTGTGTCAAGAAGCATCATTTCATACTGTTTTACCCTTGTCCATCCGTCCATTTGTCTGTCCATATGCAGAGGGTACATTGTTTGTCCGGTCTATTTCTTATGGTAAGAAGTCTTCATTTTACGGATCATTTGAGAATATATTGAATATGTGCCTTTTGGCTTTGATTTCGATAATGGTTTTAAACAAAAAAAAAAAAAAAAAAAAAAAAAAAAAAAACAAAAAACAAAACAAAAACAAAAACAAAACAAAAAAACGTTGTACTTTGTCCTTTTTGCGATTTTCAAAGTTTGTCTGGCCTAGACCTCCTATAATTTTTATGATAGGAAGTTTTTATTTTGCAGATTATTTGTACACATATTGAAGATGTGCCTTTTGGTATTCATTTTTATTTGGTGCACTTTTCTTTAAAATGTTCATTTGTTGAACTTAGTCATTTTTGACAACAAGAATTAAAAGGGTTTGTTTATGTTGTAATATGAATACAGTTGAAAATGAATATTATTTCGTATTGGTGTGTGCAGCTTACAGGCAATATAGAGGGGCCACCCAAGGACTTTTGTGATCAAGATCAAGTTAAGTTCCAATTGGATAAGTGGTTTCACAGATCTAATTCTTGTGATGGAATCCAATGTAATCTATGTTTCCACTGGTGACCATCTTAAATGGGGAACAGATCTGCAGGATACATTTTTTGAGGGAATCAACTAAGGACCATTGTGACTACGTTTGGTTCTAATTGGACTATTAGTTTCAGAGAAGATCTATGTTACTGCTGGAAGCCACATTTGATGAAGCCTGGACCTGCAAGATACCTTGATTGGAAGGTACTATTGTATCCTACATTTGTAATTGGACAAGCTGTTTCTGAGAAGAAATATTTGAATGTGTTATCCAGTTGGACCGATTTGGGCAGGGGTTTCACTTATAATTCAGGTAGTAAATACTGCTCAAATTAAAACATAACAAGGCAGCTTCCAAAACATATTTGGGCTTTCCTTATTAACCTCAGAAAAGGGTCAGTGAGTTATTGCCATGATCACTTGGCTTCCGTCGTCCGTCCGTTAACTTTTCACATATTCATCTTCTCCTCTGAAACCACTATAGCAAATTCAACCAAACTTTACAGGAATGATGTATGGAAGGTCCTTTACAAAGATTGCTCATTTCGTTCCAATCCGATAAAAAAACATGTCCACCAGCGAGGAACTTAGGTTTAACATTGGACCCTATTGGAAAAATCACATTTTCATCTTCTCCTCTGAAACCGCTGAGGCAAATTCAACCAAACTTTACAGGAATGATGTACTAAAGGTCCTTGACGAAGATTTCTCATTTTTGTTCGATCCTATGAAAAACATGGCCGCCTACACGGAACATAGTTTAACATTGGACCCTATGGGAAAATCACATTTTCATCTTCTCCTCTGAAATCGCTGAAGCAAATTCAACCAACCTTTACAGGAATGATGTACTAAAGGTTCCAAATAAAGTTTGCTAATTTCATTCCGATCCAATAAAAAACATGACCGCCAGCACGGAACATAGTTTAACATTAGACCCTATGGGAAAATCACATTTTCATCTTCTAATCTGAAACCACTGAAGCAAATTCAACCAAACTTTACGGGAATTATGTATGAAGGGTCCTTTACACAGATTACTCATTTAATTTGGATCTGATAAAAAGCATGGGAGCCAGCTGGGAACTTAGGTTTAACATTGGACCCTATGGGAAAAATCACATTTTCATCTTCTCCTCTGAAACAGCTGAAGCAAATTCAACCAAACTTTACAGGAATGATGCACCCAAGGTCCTTAACAAAGATTGCTCATTTCTTTCAGATCCGATAAAAAAACATGGCCGCCAGCGCGAAACTTAGGTTTAACATTGGACTCTATGGGAAAATCACATTTTCATCTTCTACTCTGAAACCGTTGAAGCAAATTCAATCAAACTTTACAGGAATGATGTACTAAAGGTCCTGAACAAAGATATCTCATTTTATTCGGATCCGATAAAAAAAAACGTGGCCGCCAGCACGGAAGATAGTTTAAAATTGGACCCTCACATTTTCATCTTCTTGTCTGAAACCGCCGGAGCAAATTCAACCAAACTTTACCAGAATGATGTATGGAAGGTCATTTGTAAAGTATGCTCATTTCGTTCAGATCTGACAACTAGAGGCCTGTATCGCTCACCTGGCTTTCAGTTGCTACAATCAAGGTAACATTGTAAGTTATACAGTTGATCTTCAGTCTCTCAAAATTGGTAGCTCGAACAACACATCTTGAACTGTATTTATAGTCTGATAATGTTTTACTATATTTCTTTGTTGGGCTTTTTTGACAAAAAAGTTCTTGCTAAGGACCACTTTCAACACCAGTTTTGAAGTCGAGACATCATTTTGTAAATGGCGGTCAATGAACAATTTTCAACATCGGTTTTGAAGTCGCAACATCAATATCTATTTGGAAACCAAATTTTATTGAAATCGGACAATGTTGAATTTTCCCGCCTTCTTTGGTGGCCATTTTGAAAATAGCAGTCAACAAATAATTTTTAACATCAGTTTTGGAGTTGCGACATCAATACCTGTTTGGAAACCAAATTTCATTGAAATCGGACAATGTTGAATTTTACCACCTTTTTTGGTGGCCATTTTGAAAATGGCGGTCGACGAATTTTCAACATCTGTTTTGAAGTCGCAACATCAATGTCTATTTGGAAACCAAATTTCATTGAAATCAGACAATGTTGTATTTTCCCGCCTTTTTTTGGCGGCCATTTAGAAAACAGTGGTAAACGAACAATTTTCAACACCAGTTTTGAAGTAACCATTGCATGGCAAACATTTTATCAATTTATACTGAACCTTCATCTTCTATAGTTTTGGAAATAAATGACGAAAAATATGAAAGTTTTGAAAATTCTGTGAAAAAGGGGCAATTACTCCTACAAGGGTTTTTGGATTTTCTTAAAAATTTCAGTGTTGGTAGATCTTGATATGCTGAACATTTCTGCAATTTACACTTGACCTCTATCTGTAACTCTTTTTGAAATAAAAAATAAAACATGCACAACTTTCGAAAATTTTGCAGAAAAAGGGCTATTACTCCGAGATGGGTTTCAGATTTTCTTCAAAATTGCACGGTAAGTAGATCTCATCTGATGCTGATCATTTTTATCCCAAGTCAGATTTTTTATATCTGTAACGGTTTCTGAGTTATTGGCCAAAAACTGCAATTTACCCCTATGTTCTATTTTTAGCAACGGCGGCCATGTTGTTTGACCTACCGCCTAAATCGAACACAATTTTAAGAAGCCATACTCTGGTGATGTTTCAGGCCAACTTTGGTTACATTTGGCCCAGTGGTTTCAGAGGAGAAGATTTTTTAAATTGTTGACAGACAGACGGACGGACGACGGACACATAGTGTTGGCAAAAGCTCACATGGCCTTTTAGGCCAGGTGAGCTAAAAAGCATGACTGCCAGGACGGAACCTTAGTTGAACATTGGACCCTATGGTTCATCTTCTCCTCCGAAACCACTGAAGCAAAGTCAACCAAACTTTACATGAATGATGTACTGAAGGGCCTTAACAGGGATTGCTTTTTTCGTTCCAATCAGATAAAAACATGGCTGCCAGCAGGGAACATACTTTACCATTGGACCCTATGGGAAACAATCACATTTTCATCTCCTCCTCTGTAACCACTTACGTAAATTCAACCAAACATTACAGGAATGATGTATGGCAAGTCCTTAACGAAGATTGCTAATTTCATTCCGATTTGATAATAAACTTGGCCGCCAGCATGAAACTTAGGTTTTACATTGAACCCAATAGGAAAAATCATATTTCATCTTCTCCTCTGAAAATAAAGGGCTATGCCAAGTGCAGCATGATACGACCGCAGCATGTTTAGTTTATAACAATTTTATTTGCTCATTGAACAAAAGGGATAGGACACAAGCTTATCCAGCTTATGAAGTCTTCTCCCATATAATACAGTATTATACAATAATAGTAGAGCATGCAACAGATTTGAACAATTACTATTATACTGACTATAATCATAATCATGGACTCGTTGACAGAAATATAATTTAAATCAAACAATGAGGAAACGTTTTGACTTTTTTATATAACTATAAACTTCATTGAATATTGCAATATTAACTTCTGTTGAATAATTGCTATTTCCACATGTTAATAATTTGAGATTAATTTCAAGCTCAGTTTGCAACTGGTTAAGATTTGAAAGCAAGTGACGACGTATTTCATTATATTTAGTACACTCAAAAAAGAAATGGTAGGCATCCTCTCGGGGTGCACCACAACTGCACGTTGGGTTTATTATGATATTAACTCTAGCTAAGTCGAAGTTGAGAAAAGAGGAAGAACATCGTAACTGTGTCAATATTATATCCAGTTTACGAGGACCATAGGAAAAGTACGTCGGACACTTATCATTATCTTTTAGGGACATATTTTTTAATTCATTTTTAAATTTTGATAAAGGGTGTAAGTTACGAGTAGTTAAATCTAGCTTATTCCATTCTCTAACTGTGGAAGGAATAAACGATTCGTTTGTGATTGAGTCTGCAAAATGGTAGTATTAAATCCTGTCCATTTCGAAGGGGATAAACAGAAGTACTTTGAACAGTCAGTGGAATAAGATTACTAAGGTATGAAGGTACATTCCCAGTCATCATATTATGTAAAAGTTGAAGTTTTCTACGATTGCGTCTTTCAAAAAGTGGTTCCCATCCCGTTTCGTTATACAAGGAGTCAATAGAAGCAAATGAAGGTAAACCTGTAACAATCCTGGCTGCCTCTAATTGCAGTTTTTCTAACTTATCTGAGTTGGTTAAACCACAATTGTCCCATATTTCACAACCGTATTCGAACAATGGTCTAATATAAACTAAATATAATTTGTCAAGGTTATTTCTTCCCAATTTGAATTTAAGTTTTCTCAACACATTAAGGTGAGTAGCTATATTCTTTAATACAAAATCAATATGGTCGTTCCATTTAGCATCTTGAGATAGAGTTATTCCAAGATGTTTTTGGGCAGATTTTATTGGGATATTTTTCCCATTAATGGAAAAACTGAAATTCAAATCTGTATTCGTATTTGAAAATATCATAATTTCAGTTTTATCAGGGTTAAAGGACATTAACCACCTAGAAGACCATAATTCTAGTTCAACTAGATCATTATATATAACTGTTTTTACTTCATTTGGGTTACTACTTGTTTAGCCAAGAGAGGTATCATCTGCAAACAATCGTGTCAATGATCGAAGATTATCACCAATATCATTAATGTATATAAGAAATAATAAGGGTCCAAGTACTGACCCCTGAGGGACACCAGCACGTAAGTTAAGTAAGGGAGAACAAGACTCTTTACTGATAACTGACTGTTTTCTTTCTTTAAGATAGTTACTGAACCAGTTATGAAGTATTCCTGAAATTCCATATGCTTTTAATTTATGTAGAAGCCCCCGATGCCATACTTTGTCAAATGCTTTTGAAAAGTCACAGAACACATAACAGCTTATTTCTTTCTTTTCTAATGAATTGAGTATCGAATTATATAACTCTAGCAATTGATGAACTGTTGAGTGCTTTTGGAGAAATCCGGATTGGTATTCATATATCAGATTATTATCAATGAGATGATTATATACATGTTTATATATTACTCTTTCCATAACCTTGCCTAGACAACTGATCAAAGATATTGGTCTATAGTTACTTGGCAACGATGAATCTCCCTTTTATAAAATAGGAATTACGTGACTTATTTTCCAATTGTTTGGATATACACCCTCTTGCAATGATTTGTTAAAAATGAGAACAAGAGGTTTCGAAATAATATGTGGACAAATTTTCGACATCTTATGACTAATTTTATCTGGGCCAGTTGCTTTATTTGGATTTAATATCTGTATTACATCAACAATCTCATCTTCAGTTACAATAATATTATTTAAAGAAGTATCAGTTCTTGATTCAAATTCTGGCAAGGGAACTCTATCGTCATTCAAAAAGGACACAGAACAAAAATATTTATTTAGCAATTCACATTTTTCATTTTCCTCGGAAACCAACGTATCAAGAGAGTCATCATTTATAATATTACGAAGCGAGGGTAATGTATATGACCCCTTGTTTGAATTTATTAGCATTTTCATTATTTTCCAATAAGTTTTTGGTTCGGATATATTTTCTAAAATATAACTGTCTAAATTTTGTTCAAATTCTTCTTTAGCTTTCTTTTTAAAACTATTAGCATGTTGAACACTGAAATTTGAACAAGTGTAATTCAAAATGAATGAGGACACAGTAAAGAGCTTGATACAGTAATTAGATGGACACAATAAAGAGCTTAACCCACTTTAACTAAGGAAAATAAAAAATAGCCCATATAATTCCTTGTATATATTGGAAAATATAAGAGATATGTCAAATTGGTCAACATGCTACTTAAGTATACCATCAGAGGATACGGAGAAAGGAACCCCGTTAAAATCCAATAAAAAAATAATTTTTTTTACATATTTTGAAAATTGCAATTCCCTCATAGCTAAGAAACGGTAAGAGCTATCTTTTGACATACTAACAAAAGCTTACAACAAGAGGACTCCAAAACAAAAACAAAAAAATCACATGAAATATCTGGTGAAAAATTAAAGATTTCACTTATTTAGAAAAATTGCAATTTTGACCCCTTTGACTCCTCGTAGCTCAAAATCAGAAAGAGCTTCGCCATAGGTTGACATACTACTGAAAGCTTAAATCAAGAGGAATCCACAGTGAAAAATCCCATTGAATTCCGATGAAAAATAAAAATTTTAAGTAACCTGCAAATTTGCAAGTTTGTCCCCATTCGGCCCCTATAATAGCTCGGAAAACAAGCAAGTTGTCAAAAATCTGATGGTGTAGCTCTATATTTATTTTCAAAAAGAATCCATTTAAAAAACTACATCAAAATTGGACTAAAACTTAAAAAAAATGAAATTTTTGAAAATCGCCCCTTCAGGGCCCAATTTATCTCGTGAACGGTACACACCACATAACTCCGTTGACATACTACTGAAAGGAAATCTAATAAGGAACACACTAAAAGAAATCCCATCAAAATCCAATAAATAATAAATATTCTAGAGCCAAATATGTTAAAACACCCAATTTTGCCCTTTTGGCCCCTTTTTGAAAACGAGAGGGGCCAAAATGACCAAAATCCACCCCAGCCTTCCTTTTGTGCCAGTAAACATTGTGGTAAAATTTCATAGGGATTGGTCTACATGAACTTAAGTAATTGCCCAAAAACAAAAGTGTCTACAGACAACGACAACGACAATGCCAACGACAACGACGACGACGACGACGACAGCACCATACCATTATACGACCTCAAATTTTTTGCGGTCGTATAAAAACTGAAGCAAATTCAACCAAACTTTACATGAATATTGCAACCAGTATGCGACCAGCGTGGAACATAGTTTAACATTGGAGGCTATGAGAAAATCATCCTTTTCATCATCTTCTATGGAACTTTTCAAGCAAATTTAACTAAGCTGTATTGGAATGATGTATAGAAGGTCCTTTGCAAAGATGACTCATTTCATTAGGATCAGACAAAAAAAACATGGGTGCCAATGGAGATATAGCTAAAGACCCTATTGGTAAAAACATCATTTTTGGTAATGCATGGCATAGAAGCATTTTGTCAGGTGGGCGATACAGGCTCAGTCTCTGAGCCTCTAGTTTCTCTAAAATTTCAGCTTTCTTTTTTGGTTTCCATGGCAACTGAAAGCTTAACCACCCATCACAACCCATATCAGAGTTACAATTAAATAAATTGGACAGGGGTCCCCCTTAAAATCTAGTTTATACATATTGCTGAAATTGTAATTAAACATTAAATTTATTACCACTGTTACTTGTATTACCTCCCTTTTTGAAATTATCATTTTCATTATATCTTATTTCTAAATTAAGGACAACTCCTGAAAAGTGTTTTGATTTTAGTAAAAGTTGTAGCAAGGACTTATAAGGACTCATTATACGTCCTTGGTTGTAGTAATAAAAATAATATTTCCGTATAAACAATTAAACTTTTGCAGCTATTCTTGTTATTAAATCATACCAAACTAGTGATCTTAGCTTGAATGTGTTTTCACATCTCACAATATGGTGTTTCCTAATGTCGGCCATCTTGGATGAGGTACAGACTTGTGTGATACCCTTTTTAAGACCATTGTGTTTGGTACTTATTGAACCAGTAGTTTCTCAGAAGATCTTTGAATGTGTTTGCCATAGGGTCCGATGTTAAAACTATGTACCTCGTTTGCGGCAATCTTGGATGAGGTACGGACCTGCCAGATAATTTTTTGGAAGGAACCATCTAAAGACCATTGTGCCTAAGTTTGGTTATAATTGCACAGGTAGTTTTTGATATGAAGATCTTTGAATGTGTTTTCCATAGGATCAAAAGTTGAAACTTTGTTGCCAGCTTGCAGCCATCTTGGATGAGGTACAGACCTGCCAGATACCTTTTTTTGGAAGGGACCATCTAAGGGGACGACCATTTGATTCTGAGGGGGGCCTGACAAATTCGGTCGAGCCAGATTACTTATTTTCAAAATTTTGTGGGTCAGAATATTTATTTTTCGCCGCACCGCGGCGAAAAATGTTTATTTTACAATAACATAATCGTATCATACCAATAAATCTAAGGTCAGATTATCTATTATCTTGGATGTGCAGGCCAGATTATTTATTTCCAACCTTTTCAGGGAAAGAATATTTATTTACAAAATCTGCCAGCCCCCCCCNCCCCCCCCCTATAATTGGACTTGTAGTTTCTGTGAAGAATATCTTTCAATGTTTATCTATAGGGTCCAATGTTAAATCTATGCTCCCTGCTGGCAGCCATCTTGAATGAAATATGTACCTACGGGATACCATTTTTGGAAGGGACCATCTAAGGACCATGGTGCCTATGTTTGGTTATATTAGACCATATCCAAGCACTTGAATCAGGATTTACTAGACCATTTTCAACATGTCACTGTATAGAAAATGTCAGGTCATAGAGCCTAAAACGTCACGAAATTATGTTTTTGATGTGCAATCGTGGTCACATGAGGAGGACATTTTTGTGAAGTAGGGCAGACAAACAACAACTGGTAAATATAAATACCAGAATTCAGATATGGTCTATTGGACTGGTAATTTCTTAGGAGATCTTTGAATGTCTTTTCTATAGGGTCAAATGTTAAAACTATGAGGGTCCTCATGGGGGGAGAGGGGTCCTAGGAATCAAATAATCATTAAATTTTTGGCTTAGTAATCAAACTAGAAAAAGGTGATCTGCTGATCACAAAAGATAGCCCCGCCCATTGGCGGTTCATCCTTCATGTAAGAGATCATGAAATACATGAAATATATTTACAGGAAATTTTGGAGTCTCCAAACACTTCCATAAAATTGTGCACAAAATTGCACAGAATCTTCAAACACTTCCTTAAAAATTACACAGAATCTTCAGACACTCTCTAAAAATTGTGCACAGAATTGCACAGAATCTCAAAACTCTCTCTAAAAATTGTGCGCGGAATTGTGCAGAATCTTAAAAAACCACTCCCTTAAAATTGTGTGTGGAATTGTGAATTATCTCCAAACATTTCTATAAAATTGTGCACAGAATTGCGCAGAATCTTCAAACACTTCCTTAAAAATTATGCAGCACTGCCCAAATTCATCAGACACTCTCTAAAAATTGTACGCAGAATTGCGCAGAATCCCAAAACTCTCTCTAAAAATTGTGCACAGAATTGCGCAGAATCTCAAAACTCTCTCTAAAAATTGTGCGCAGAATCTTAGAACACTTCCTTAAAATTGTGCGCAGAATTGCGCAGAATCTTGAAACACTCCCTGAAAATACTGTACAGTATTGCACATAATCTCCAAACACTCACATAAAATTGTGCCCATAACTGCGCAGAATCTTCAGACAGTACTCCCTTTAAATTGTGCGTGCAATGGCACAGAATCTTCAGACAGTACTCCCTTAAAATTATGCGGACAATTGCACAGAATCTTTAGACACAGTTAAGATTTAGGGTTATATTCAGGGAAAGTGTTTGGAAACAGTTGGGGTTATATCCGGGATTAGGGTTATAATCAAGGAAAGGCTAACATTATACCATATTAGTGAGGCTTGTTTAGGGGAAGTCCCAATATCCCATATCCCAGTAAGCCTGGACTAATAAATATCCCTTTGAGAATTGAAGATATCCGAATAATTATTGAAATATCCCATATCCAATGATTAAAAAAATATCCCATATTCCTGTCAGATTTGTCTGAAATATCCCATATCCCATCGTTAAAAATTGTAAATCTCATATCCCAATATAACCTAAACATGCTAAACATGCCTAATTAGTGGGTCGCAAATTTAGTTATTTCTTTTTAAAAAAAATGTAAAGGTTCCCCAGAACCTAGTTTCTTGCCTGCTCATTCCACCGTCATTATAATTTGGCTTTTATCAAGATGTGGTTTCAGTAAAATTCCAGATGGTTTTGATTATATTCAGGGAAATGGCCAGGGTTATACTCAGGGAAAGGGTTAGGGTTATATTCAGGGAAATGGCAAGGGTTATATTCAGGGAAAGGATTAGGGTTATATTCAGGGAAATGGCAAAGGTTACATTCAGGGAAATGGCAGGGTTATATTCAGGGAAAGGGTTAGGGTTATATTCAGGGAAATGGCAAGGGTTATATTCAGGGAAAGGATTAGGGTTATATTCAGGGAAATGGCAAAGGTTACATTCAGGGAAATGGCAGGGTTATATTCAGG
>MJUU01032397.1:0-40724 GCA_002080025.1 Modiolus philippinarum
GAAAAGTATCGATTCAATATAAAAAGAATGGATACAGTGTACATCATCCTGGGGCCAAGAAATTACCCTTCAAAACGTACCGTATTCTAAACAGTATCAAGCTAATGTTTTTTTTTGTGTTTTTTTTGTTTTGTTCATTTACATTATTGCATCCACAATGCAAAATACTGTCATAATTATACCAAGAGTACACTTATAATAGATGACAAATGAGACTGACCGAGAAATGTTTATTGACTTGATAAATGCCACTCAACAGAAGACTAAGACTTATTTTTATGATGCAAAGAAAATTCATACATTTTATGCAGATTTCAGATTTTGATTGTAGTTATACTACAACAGTCAATAACAACACATTGATGTGCATACATACTTCTGCCCTAAAATTGAACATTTCCAAATACATGTAATTCGCAAAAAGTATTTGGATTTCTGACAAAAATAGAGATTTAGAATATAAATTGAGTGGTTTCTGCAAGGTCATGAATGCAGAGTGTATAAATGTTACAGAATTCTGTAAATAAATATGTACCATATTTCTACCAAAGAGTTTGGCATTTATAATGATATATGCTATGTAATTCAGACTGTAAAGCTTCCTTACATGCATTATCCTGCAAGTTGGAACATATAACTTAAACTCTATTTGGTACATGTATTTGGTATTAAAATCTCTTTCATTTTCATTTTTTATTTATTTTTCTATTTATTTATTTATTAATATATAAAATATATAATAGGAGTTTCCGCCGTGACGTCACAGGCTCGAAAAATTTACCTTGGTTGGCAAGAAATCGTAGTCACTGATTAGGGTCATAAAATTGTCATTTTCAATTAACTAGTAAGAAGTTGTTATTTGAGATAAATGGATAATTCCTTTTGATCTAAATTATGGAATGTTTACATTTTTACAGGATGTAAAAATTTTTAGCTTTTTATTTTCAATAAATATAAAATAAGCGTATTTGTAAACCATCTGAATTTTTTGAAAATTTCACATTTTTGAAATGCAAAAGAAAAAATATTCGCCAATTTTTTCAAAAAAGTAAATCGATAGAAAAAATATGAATATCCCAATGTTTAACATGTATTTTACAGATCCAAAATCGTGCATATAATAAAAAAGTTATTTAAGATAAAAAATTCTTTCTCAATACTATATAGTGTTAATTATATAGCTTTGCCAACCAAAAATGCTAATTTGCATATGTAAATTAGATTTTGTGACATCATTCTTTGCATTCGCGGAAACTCCTATATTATTATTTCCTTTTTTTTATGCTGATATAATATTATTTCCTTTTTTTATGCTGATATTTTGATATTTTAGCAAATAAGCTTTCCAATTCAATTCATAAAATTTTGCAAAGTTGTCTTCCTAACTGATTTTCACGTCATAGTTAAAATCCTAATTGTTATTTGTTCTCTATCAGGTTTATACATCTTCGATTATTGATCCTCCTTATGTATTGAAATTGACAATATGAAAATTGTCAAAATTGGCCTTTGTAATTTGCAGAAACTAAAATAAAAGTAACTTCAATTAACAGTTACTTCAGTATTTATTTATTTGTCACATATCATGTATATTTTCAAAATTAGTCAAATACTAATGACAAAAGATCTCTTGAAAATTATATATCTTGTTGTAGAACTGTTTTAAATTCACCAAGAGCTTCGCATAAAAGCTTACATGGTATTTCCATCCTGTATAAAATAGGACAAAACTACCTGATGTAAGATTTAGCTTATATAGACCTTTTTATTCATAAATTCATGGGTGCCGCCATTGCCGACTTCCGAATGAACTTGTTACCGGAAGGGTGTAACGTTCTTAACACCTCGGCGTTTGCCGATCTATCGGTATAAGGTTTAATGATACAGGTGTCATACTTCAAGCGTTAATTATTCCAATAACACCTGTTGAGGAAGAGATCAAAACCTATCTGTGTGATAAAACAGTTTTATGACATAAAAAAAAAAACGCCTAATATATGTATATATATCACAAATAACTGTTAATTAAGCAGAGAAGTTCGATATTTTACAAGTTGATTAAGAAAACTGAACTTTGTTTTGAAGGAAAAGAAATCAAATTTACAAGAAATTTAGATAACAAATTAATCATTTATATTTCAGAAAAAAATATATATGAAGTATACTGGATAGATTTTTCGAAAGTTTGGAAAAATAACTTGGATATTGATATTTTTTATAAAGGATTTTAATGTGCATATACACGCTCTTAAAATTTTTTCTCACATTCATGACATTGTAGAAATGGACTTTTATTCAGCTAACAAGAATCAGAGAATAATAATACCAAGAAAAATGATAATACATTTATGTTGAATGCTTTTGAAATATCTGCTTCCTGAAACATTTTGAATTTGTTTATAAAGTTAAAAAAAAAGAAGTATTTAATTCAAATAGGTTCTGGTAATATTTTTTGTAGGGAAAAACAGCTAATCTTCAAGACAATGACATTATAATTAAACTGCATTTCTCTTATTTGAAAAATGCACTGGAATGTCATTCTGAAAGAATAAAATATAAAAAAAAAAATAGTTACATGAAACAAAATAATTTCACACCTAAAAAAACGCAAATTGATGAAAAAAAATAAAGATTAAAATGCACAGTTTGAGATTTCAGTTCACGGATAGCGTGCAACTTGTCGAAATTCAAAAAATTCAAATAACATATTGCAACTATTTATTCCTTTATTTTATGACCCGTGTTTCTTTACTTAATTCTTTTGAGATGGGGTTCAAACTATATTTCGGGGATGAATTGGTTTGTGCAATGAAAATATTGACTATTTACCAAAATTTGATATTGGCCTGAGTTACCTTCCTCCGACCAAAAGATATAGATATAATTTTTGTGCTAGAAAGGCGCAGTCCAACTGGAAAGTGGTTTTGTGTGATGTCAGAATAGTACTTCGTTCTATTTTTGAGAAAAATATATTTGTAGAAATAAATTATTTGTGAAATTTAATTTGGAAACACATGGTAAATGAAAATTTTACCACTATCTTCATTTCTTTGTGGAAGCAATCAATGGGTCATAAGATTGGTTTAAACAATAACACTGATCCGTATATTAAGGACACGTGTCATGCCTCCAGGTGTACTAATCTACCTAGACACAATCGTTTATTGTCACCTGGATGGAAGCATGAATTGCTGAATTATGTAATATTCTACAATACACAAAAAAATTATGGTGAAAAATTTTACCAACTGCGTTTTGTAATTTATTAATTTACAGAAATTTAATTTGAACAGTTATATTGTTTTAGAACGGATACCTGTTTGAAATAAAAATGTTAAAATTCTAAAATGACCATATGTTGCCACAGTAAAAAATCGAGTTTACACCCTCTTAATGGCGGATGACTATGCGGCACCTGGTGGTCAAGTTCGACAACTCTGTAATCATCAATTTCTGAAAGCGTCTATTGTTAAGAATACAAAAGAGTTATAAATTATTTAGCTTATATTGTTAAGAATACAAAAGAGATATAAATTATGAAATATTTGAAAAATGGTTAGTTTGGTTTCAAAAGACAGCATTTGGTATTCCTAGGTATACAATGCTATATTGGCTAAAAACATGACTGTTTCCACCAGCTGCATGCCTATTTTTATCATAGTCGCTGTAAATATGTATAGTTTCAATCCTAATATTGCCCGATTGTTTTGACCCACATGCAAATTGAAGTATAAATGAGTTTGTCAAAAGGATTTGGAAGATTTTATTTCTGGTCAATTAGACAGAATCTTACTATTACAATCAAAATACCCTTTAAGGCACAATAATGCAAAATAGTTATCAGAACATTGTAGAGATGATAAAATAAATAATTTCATTAATTGAAGAATAAATAAACCAAACTATATAGTTTGCTTGGACATCTAAACAAGTTATTTACTTCTCATTTTTAGTATAAGAATTTCATCTAAGATACTAGATAATTTTGGTTCACTATCATAACTTTGTGAAGTTATATATAGAAGTATAAGTTTGTGAAGTTAAAAAAACATGTCTGTAGACCAAAAATAAACTACCGCATAAGGGATGTTCTCTAATGTAAAGTTCCGTGGTATATATATTATCACACACTAAGCAATCCTATCATACTTCATTATTAATATGATGATTATCATTTAACAAATAAAACTGCAAACGAAAGCTTACTTCTGTAGTGTCAGTATACTTACATTAGTTCAAACTGAGGAAATTGTGCGCCTAACAATGTAATATTTCTAGCAAAAATCATGTTTTGCAAAGCTTACAAAGCTCGTTTTTCTCTGCATATTTACAGAAATAGTTGTATCTCCATCATGTGCAAGTATTTCAGCTTATAATAGTTATCGATGACTTAGCATGCTTAGTAAAAGTTATATTTGTTAAATCAAATTTTGCTCAAAAATACTTTGATTTTAAGCATGAAAAATGGAGGGATATATGGAACAAAATCCTTTCAAATATATAATAAAATTCCACAAATGGAACTATTTTTTTTTTTTTATTGTTGTTGTTTTTCATTTTGGAGTCCCTTTGTTGTAAGGAAATAAAACTATGCTATGTTCATTATTTGTCTCATACACTTCATGGTTATGGTTCATAAACTTATATAGATTTAAATAAATTTATTTAATTAACATGCTTTAAAAATTTAAACTTTAACTTATTGTTGTCAGAAACGTATAGGGTAGCTCCACTATATAAACAAAACTTACTACTATTTGTATTGAGTAAGACTTACTCTGCATAATCATTGGCACTAAAATGTTAAGCTTATGTGATAGATAATTTCTGAGTATTTATGTCTGCAATAGTTTCCTTCCATAATTTGACATTGAATTTATCATGCAATTGATCTACATTGCATTACTATCAGTCAACCTGGACAATTTGTATATCCATGCAAAAAATGACAAAAAGGATCTCCCTTATACCAGTTTTCATACTGCAATCACTTTTGACCTCAGTAGTATAAATTTTTTGTACTTATAATAGTAGACATTTTGGGGTTTTTTTTGGTGATTTTTCACTGTATAATTAAATAAGACAAATTCACATAGACACATGTTACAGGATCAATGTGTCTAGATAAAAATAAACTGTAAGTTCTGATGTAGAACTAAAATGAAAACATCAAAATTGGAAAATTCTATAACCTTGTTATAGTAGAAGGTTAAAACATTCTACACATTCTTTTCAATTATTCCTGACGAACTTCATTATTACTGGACATTCAGTTTTAACTGTTTTGAGGGAAGCCTACAGACTGTCTACAATGCTATCAATGCAATTACATATAATTATTTGCTCCAACAAAAACATATTGAAAAGAAACGTGTGTAAATGTCGTCCTTACAGTTCGTCCTAAAATTTGACCTTCACGGTTACTTGTACGTGTCACACACTACATGTACAGGTATATATAGACTACTTTGTATACGACTTTCTATCAACAAATTGCATGAACTGTAATCACTCGTAAAACATCCTAGACATTAAAATTATTTCAACTACAAATAAAATGTGTCATTCTTTATTATTTATGGCGTATTTCTGCCATTCATACGCTGTTGTCAGCATCCATTTAAGTAAATATTAAACTACTGTAACTTCGATATAATATTGCCTCGCAATTATATTAATTTGGTAGATATTAAACTACATTTTTATTTTTGGTAGATATTAAACTACATTTAATTCTAGTAGATATTAAACTACGATTTATTTGCTGTTAAACAGCATAAACTCTGACAGATTTTATAACTGTCAGCTGTGTATGTATCGAGTAATCTGATTCAGATTTTTTTTATACATTTTGTCAACGATGTTTCATCGCATGTTTTGACAAAATATTCAAGACTAAAATTACAAGATTCTTGTAACATAAGAAACAACTCTTAAACAGGCGTCCCGTTTCTATTCGAGTTGTGTAACAATCGAGCCTTGAAATAAAATGAGGAAGTACACCTGTACTGCACACCTATTTATATTGATAGGTCACGTGTTGGAAGAGTTTATTTTCACCTGTAAAGAAGGTAACATCGAGCCCATGGATTAAAATATTCAACTTAAACCAGAGAACCGTAAGGGTTCCGATATATAATGAGAAACATTGGACGGTTATCTTTTGGTACCAAGTTATTTATATATCGTCAAAGTGGAGATCATTTTTATTAGCATATCAATAGCTTCTATTGATATTGAAATAAAAATTATTTCCACTTTGACCATATATTACTAACTTGGTACAGGGAGATAATTGACAAATTTTTCCCATTGTATTTATATATCTTGGTTATTGAGAATCATCACAGACTTAACAGAGTAATGATGAGCCTTCATGTAAGTAAGAGGTCCCACTAAGCAAGGCAGGGTTGAATTATGCCATGTAGCAGTTAAAGCAGTGTTAAATGTGTCACCTAGAACAGAAGTCTGTCGATGCATCAATTTGTGCCATGCTCTTAGGTACATGTATTACCATGTATTTCTCTTATGATGCACGCTTATTATCTATTCCTTGCATGAATAGTTATTTGTGGTACATAACGAGACTTTGAAGCTGGAGTTAGATATGAACTTGTTGAATCGCTTTTACAGGAATTTCATTGGTCTAGCGTCAAGTAATAACACATCACATGTGATGTGCTATTATTTTTTCGACATTTTTATTGGACCACTGTGAAATCTCGTTGGTTGTGATTAACGTTACCTAGCAACGGTGTTGTTGTTTGAAACAAAAAAAGCAGTTCGGCACTGAATATCATGAAAATCATAAGAGAAATAGTTTTAACAACTCGAAAAAATTGTATATCGCTGGATATCAACTCTCGTTATGTAATTTCAAATATAATAAACTCGCCACAGGCTCGTTTGTTATATTTTGAAATAACATAACTCAAGTTGATATCAATCGATATACATGTACAATTCTTTCTCGTTATGAAAACTATAATTGTAGAGACTTTGTCTCATTTGCATTTAATCCATATCCCTTCATTGTTAATGTATTTGATGGGCATCACGAAGTTTTGTTTATTTTTGATTTGTTGATCATTTTTGTATGAATATTGCAACCAATAAAGAAAACTGGTGTTGAATCATTTCCTGTCCTCGACTCAAAAAAAAAACATTACATTTCTGACATTTCAATAATGCATAATAATAAATGCAGGCCATTATCGTCCTATTTACAGAATATAAAAATGCAACTCAACTTTTGCATCCGTGTACCAAATATTTTTCTCAACAAAAGAAATGTTGCAATTTGTGAATTTACAGTTTGTGGGTGAAGAGAAATTATACATGTATATGTTATTTTAGGTTACAATGATCTGAAGACTGAACTGAGTGAATATTTGAAAAAGTTTGCTGAAAATAAAAAGGTTGGTAATTAATTCCTAAAGAGAAATTCTGTATAGATTGAGGGTCACAGCATTCTATTATATATCGATAAATGTGTTTCAGAACAATGGTAAAGGAATGTACAAATTTTTAAATTCTCCATGTACTTGCTTGACATTTTTATTTCAAATAAAAATGCTGTATTTGCCTTAGTAAACACCTGCTGTATTTGTCCTATTTTGATAAAACTATGACTACTGTGATATTTTTAAGTCTCCCGAACAAAGTTTGTGGAGACTTATTGTTTTTACTCTGTTTCTTATTGTGTCGCCTGCGTTCACGCATTGGCGACATATAGGGATCGCTATCCATTGTCTTACGTCCGCGACGTCGTCGTCGGCGTCACAAAAATTTGTGTCACATTTTTCTCAGGAACCATGTATCCGAGCCTTATGTAATTTGGCATGGAGTATCAGTATGGGGATCTATACAGTGTAACAGAGTCTTGAGATCTATGGCATGCCCACTGCCTATTTGACAAGAACATAGAATATTTTTTGCCAATCTGATGTCACAAAAAATGTCTGTCACATTTCAGGAACCATGTATCCGAGCCTTTCGCAAATTGACATGGAGTATCAGTATGGAGACCTGTACCGTGTAATACAGTTTTGGATCTCTGGCATGCCCACTTTCTATTTGACGGAACATAGAATATGTTTTGCTGATTAGAGTCACAAAAAATTTCTGTCACATTTTTCTCAGGAACTATGTATCCAATCCTTCTGCAATTTGGCATGGGGTATCAGTACAGGGACCGATACGGTGTAACAGGGAGTTTGGATATGTTGTATGCTCACTTCCTGTTTGATGGAACTTAGAATACATTTTGCTCCTTGAAAAGGATGAGTGGCAGTAAGACCCATTTTTGGCCCAAGATTTACCATGAAACTAAAACTATACAAACAGATGTCTTTTGTTGCTGAAACATTGAACAAATATAGGGCTTAAGGAAAATGATGAAGCTTTTTTCCATATCAGTTTGATTCTCATGATAATCAGTTAACTCAAAAGCTATATTTTTTGAAATCGTCAGAATTTCACAGATTTTTGCTGTGTTTTACACATCTTTGTGCTTTGAAAAATGTGGGCGCATCTGAATAACAACTTCATATTTAGTCAAAATGTGTAAAATGGTGAAATACATCATTTCTGAAAGTTTGAAGTTGTTGTTTGCATGTGCCCCATGTTCACTTAAAAGAAATTTCCTTTGAGAACATTCAAAATTGCAGATTTTCTGATTTTCTTTCAAAAAGACGGCTCCTTGTGATGTCACAATAACGTCAAAATGAAAGGAATTCGTATTATTATATGTTTTCTTTGTAGCCAGATGTAATAGTTAATATTTCTTATAAATATCATACTATTTTAAACAACTTGATTTTTTGGGCCAAATATGGGTCTTATTGCCACTCATCCTTTCTGTCACATTTTTCTTCGGAACCACATATCCCAGCCTTCTGCAATTCAATATGGAGCATCAGTATGGAGACCTTTGAAATATAGTTATGAGATCTCTCACATACCTACTTCCTGTTTGACAGAACTTAAAAAAGAATATTTCTGTTATTACGCAGGCAACATATGTCTTCCCTGGAAGACTTACTACTAAGTTATTATTTCTTATCTGTATTGTCCGTAAGTGTCTATATACAAAACACATTTCCCTAAGATAATTTTGGAATTACTACAAAATTTTATCAGATTGCTGCTTGCCATATAAACCATTTCTTTGTATTTTCAGACAGTAATTTTTGGTCAGATTGTGAAAAAGTTATGATTTTATCAATCTAAAATATTTAACAACTCAATATATCATTGTTGAATTGACAAGTCCCTCATAACTGCAATTCAATTTCCAACCAAGCTTCAAGATATCATGTTTACATGATTAAATTTTGCACCCTATAATTGAAAATTTAATTCCACTGATGTTAGAGATTCAAAGAGCCAAAATTATCTCATTCCTTTGGCAAGTCCTTCATAATTTCAAGTTGGATTCCAATCAATTTTTGGCGGGGTTGCACGGAGTGCAAATCCGGGTTATAGTATGGTGAATGTTGGGCGGGCGGGGAAAATGGAATACCTATTTTGTGAAATCAACTCCTCCTACAGTTTTCAACCTAGATCTTTGAAACTTCACAGGATGTTTCTTTATATATTGAAGATGTGCACCTGTCTTTATGGAAATATTTCGGAAATTTTTTCCACTTTTCCGCACTTTGGAACTTAGTCATTTTTTATCAAAATGTTTAACATAGGGTACCTGTTTTGTGAAATCAACTCCTCCTACAGTTTTCAACCCAGACCTTTGAAACTTCACAGGATGTTTCTTCATATATTGAAGATGTGCACCTGACTTTATGGAAATATTTCGGAAATTTTTTCCACTTTTCCGGACTTTGGAACTTAGTCATTTTTTTATCAAAATGTTTAACATAGGGTACCTATTTTGTGAAATCAACTCCTCCGACAGTTTTCAACCCACATCTTTGGAACTTCACAGAATGTTTCTATATATATTGAAGATGTGCACCTGACTTTATGGAAATATTTTGGAAATTTTTTCCAATTTTTCCAGACTTTGGAACTTAGTCATTTTTTTAACAAAAAGTTTAACATAGGGTACCTATTTTGTGAAATCAACTCCTCCTACAGTTTTCAACCCACATCTTTGAAACTTCACAGGATGTTTATTCATATATTGAAGATGTGCACATGACTTTATGGAAATATTTTGGAAATTTTTTCCAATTTTCCCGGACTTTGCAACTTAGTCATTTTTTTATCAAAATGTTTAACATAGGGTACATATTTTGTGAAATCAACTCCTCCTACAGTTTTCAACCCACATCTGTGAAACTTCACAGGATGTTTCTATATATATTGAAAATGTGCACCTGACTTTATGGAAATATTTTGGAAATTTTTTCCAATTTTTCTGGACTTTGGAACTTAGTCCTTTTTTTTATCAAAATGTTTAACATAGGGTACCTATTTTGTGAAATCAACTCCTCCTACAATTTTCATCAACTTCACAGAATGTTTCTATATAAATTGAAGATGTGCACCTGACTTTATGGAATTATTTCCAATATTATTTCATATTTTTCCAGACTTTTTTACTTAGTCATCTTTTATCAATATTTTCAACATATTCTATACACAGACCCATTAGGGAACCAATTAATCAACAGCACCAAAACGCAACCCGGCCATTTGAGTCTTTGACCCTTTTTTTTTTTGTTTGATCTAGTTGTGCAGTTTTTATATGAAATTGTAGCTGTTAGTCAGTTTCTTTCAGGATATCCTGTTTCATTTTCAGAATATTTTGCATTTGATATGTGCATTTAAAACTATGACATTAACTTTGAAAGTAGCTCCAAATTTGTTGGTTCAGCCTTTTTCATTTGATATAAACTCAGCCTGTCCAAATCTGTCCAAGTTATAGATAGCCATTATTTTAGGGAGTTTCAAGTTCAAAGGATAAACTCTGATTTTTATCTATTCTAATATAGTTCTTTTTTTCCCAGACTGATATGGATTTTTATGCCCCACCTACGATAGTAGGGGGCATATAGTGTTCCGGTCTTTCCGTCCGTCTGTTTGTCAGTCCGTCCGTCCATCCCAAGTTAGGTTTACCCAAGGTTGAAGTTTTTTTTTNACGTTAAGTTTTTCTGCTTAAGTCCATTTCTCAATAACTAGAAGTGGTAGGTTGATAATATTTGGTATGTAGGTTGGTCTTGGGTAGTACATGTCAGTCTGGCAGGTGACTTTTGTCCTTGACCTCAATTTCACGGTCTAGTGGCCACGTTAAGTTTTTCTGCTTAAGTCCATTTCTTAATAACTAGAAGTGGTAGGTTGATAATATATGGTATGTAGGTGTTGGTCTTGGGTAGTACATGTCAGTCTGGCAGATGACTTTTGTCCTTGACCTCAATTTCACGGACTAGTGGCCGCGTTAAGTTATTCTGCTTAAGTCCATTTCTCAATAACTAGAAGTGGTAGGTTGATAATATTTGGTATGTAGGTTGGTCTTGGGTAGTACATGTCAGTCTGGCAGGTGACTTTTGTCCTTGACCTCAATTTCACAGTCTAGTGAGCATGTTCACTTTTCTGATTAGTTCACTTAGATTTCACATCAATTTAGAGTCCAGCAGGGACAGGCGAGACATCTTTTAGGGTCATCACTTGTTAAAAACTTAAGATTTATTTTTGAATTGAAATAGGCCTGAAGAGCATTTATACAAAAAGCTGGGTGAATACACTAACTAATAGCTGATTTAGGGCGACATTTATATTGTCTGGAGTGCAACAAGTATTGACCATAATTATAAAAAGGTTATTTTTAACATAATCATAGAAAAGACTTATGCAATATGATTTTTTAAGAGAGACTATTAGATTGATTAATTTAGGACAAATTTTAGCCATTCTTTCAATAATTTTTTTGCTTTATAGCTCAAAATGTGATTTTTTAGAATTTTGAATTGTGATATTTGTTTATTTGTTATGTTTACAAGTTCCAAAAATATTAGGTAAACTTAACAATTGTAAATATAGACATGTAGCTTATATTTATTAATGAAATAATAAACATTAAAGCCAAAATCAATGCTGCATTTTGATTCTTTTAACTGCAAAGTGAAAAAGTTGCACTCCAGACATATTTCTAAAACCTCACACAAATTATAACTTGTAAAGTTTTTTGGAGTAAAGTGTGAATGAAGAGTAAAGGTAATGTTCAAGATACCATGTAGAGTATCTGAGGAATGTCTTATCCAGCAATAACCATGAAAATGGGAGATGACTGAAAATCAAATGGTTTTAAGTTTTTATTGTCGTTTTCTGGCCCTTCTTGTTGAAACTTTCTGGTATTTTGCTGGTTTAACCAGTCTTTTACTTCTTGTATATGTTATTTTGACTATAATCTTGTTTTTTTTTATTACAATCAAACCTTGAAGTAGACTTACCATGTAAGAATTAACAAAAAATTCAGAAATGTGTCTGGAGTGCAACATATTGACTATGTAGTTAAAATTATCAAATTAAAGCATTAGATATTATTTAATGTCTATTATTTCTTTAGAAAATGAAGCTTTCTATATATTTTTCTTTATTTTAACCTAACAGTCAGCAATATTCATAGGCCAGACAAAATAAATAGAGCATTTCTTTAAAAAAAGAATGTGATTTCGCTATTAAGTGCTACAAAAGAGTCTGAAATTGAAAGAATGACCCAGTTGTTCTTTAAAATTGTTGAAATGGTTACACTCTTTGAAATAATGGTTGTTTGATTCTTAAATCTTCATTTGAATTGTTAAAAATAAGCATTAATAAACTAAAAACACTGTTGCACTCCAGACAACATAAACATTTCTCTCAATTAAATTAAAAGTGTGTGTCAGAAAAAAGGTTCCATTCTTGGATGAATGATCTTTATATCAATGTTGTCTGAAACAAAGAACAATAGTGGATTAAAAATCAATATACAAGGAAAGAGGACTTGTTAAACTTCAAATGTTGCACTCCAGACAAACAAGGGTGGATGTATTTAATGACCCATCAGGAGGTGGTGTTGTTATTAGAATATTCAGTATCATATTTTTCATATGGAATTGATATTTTTCTACATTAATAAATGTAAATATGTAATTTTTCACACATGGAATTTTCACAGTATTCATTTATTTGCAGTTTTTCTATTTTTGCTGTTGCACTCCAGACATGGGACTCCAATTGTTCTTGTGCCAACTGCAGCAACACATTTGCTAATATTCACAAATCAAATACTGAATTCCTAAATCAAGATGTTAAACTTTAAGTGAAAAGTCTTACTTTTACACAGATCTCATTATTTTTTATTTATATGTATTTAAAAAAGTAGTGTTTTAAAAAATGTCACAAAAAAGTGTTGCACTCCAGACATTTTTGGCATGTTTTTCGGGCATAACTTTTTAACCAATAAAGATATCTCCATGAAATGTTGCATGGATATGCAACATACCTCTACACATTAATTGATATAATCTTTTGTATCAAAACTTTTACAGTTCTCAGTCTAGATAACAAAATATGCATGGTGCCATTTTTTTTTGAATTCACACTATTATATAGCAATTAAAAAAGAAACTTTTTTTCAACAAAAATTTTGATGTCATTTATCTCAAAAGTGCACTTGAAAATGACTTTTTTCCTTAACTTCATCAATATACATTGCTCTTTGAAATCAGAACAATTGTTTTGATTTGAAATACATATACTCCAGTTAGGGTTTCAGTCTCTTGACAATGTTTATACCTCATAATTTGACACTTCAGATTTTCCTACTCTTTATATACTGTTAAGTCTTAAAGTATTTTGCCTTGTGTTTGTTTTATTACAGTAAAATTCAAGTGAAAAAGGTAATAACTTGTATATTAATAGGTTGTGAGAGAAGAGGACATTAGAGAATTCTTCAGTACAATGGAGGCAAGGAAAAGACAAAAAACATCCAAGACTGATGGCATGTCTTACTACTGTAAATAGCCCACATTTAAATCTTTTGGAACTGGTCTCCGTTTAGTGTGATATTTTTACATTGTTAAATTCAAACACATCAGATAAATGGTTGCTGAAGTAAATCTGTTACAAGTAATTTTGATTTTATCATTTTATTATGAATTTTAAAGTATCAGTTTAACATTTTAATGAAATTTCTGATTGAAATTTTTTACAAGAATGCAAGAATTCATTTAAGGGCATACGATACAGTTACAGGGGAGATAATAACTTTGTTATGTAGAGTTGTAAGGTTTTCCCAATTTTCGTGATGTCGCTCAAAACAGAGTCGTAATTCACGGGAAAAGGACAGTATAAGTTTGAAACGTAACCCACACCACTGTATTCATCACTGCGAAATGCAGTCTCCAGGATCTTACAACACATCTGTTATATCAATATATAACGTAAAAAATTTTAACATCGCTTTAGTGTTGTATTCACATAATAGGTCTTGAATTTTACGCCTAAAAATGTCACATCGGTATCACAGGGGCTAGGCTCATTAAATGTTCAAATAATACTATATTTATAGTTTTATTTTAACATTGAACGAACTTAGCGCCTGTGATCGGTATATGGTGGGGCGGGGGGTGCGTAAAACGTTGAGAATGTACTATTGCAACCGTGAATGATCGGCTGTGTATTTGAACAACAGCTAAATACTGTAGACGTCGTGTTTTGAAGGTGTACGACTAAGTTACTACTATACCAAGTAAATACAGGATTGGTTTGATTTACGAGACATCGAACATGATAAATAGTTTGTAAAATGCCCAGTCATCTTCTATACCTTGTTGGATAAAATTCATGTTGTTTTCATTTTTGGTCCATTAATTGGGACAATTCAAGATCCGAATTTTCCGTGCTGTAAGAATTGAATAAAAACACTAAATAATTGATAGATTTTTTGACACGGATCAATAGGAAACTCATCTCCCTCAGCCAACGACATTCTACTGTTAACTGGTACTTGCATGTTTCTGGTCGCTTGTTATTTAGACATTAAACTGAATTTACATAAACGGACATAACATCGTCGTATGTATAGGTCACACGAAGATGGACCACACTTTCAAATATATATTTTTCGTCTTACACCATGTGAGACCATTAATGGAATTGACCCAAAAAAAATGTATTGTGCGACAACCAGTTTGAAACAAATATTTGTGACGCTAATTTGCGATACTCTACCACCTACTGAATTATTGCAAATAGAACAAAGAAAAGTCGGCGGGTAAAGATGAATGACGTTATACCGAGAGAAATACAACAACGCAACGTCATTTACCGCCAAAATATTATTTTGTGGTAAATTTTGACAGTTTTTCTCAATAATCTTAAAAACTAGCACATGGACCCCCTATTTTCTCATTAGTTTTCAAAAGAAGGCTATCAAAAGAACCATTTGCCAAATTATGAAGGAAAAATCAATAGTCATTTTTTTTTTTATATCGCGATTTCAATCCATGAATATGGCTATGATTTAGCATTACATATACAAAACACCAAATTAGAGATATATATCGGATGTTGTTATTATATTTTGTCATAATCCCATTTAAAGGCGAGGAGATGAGCATTACAGATAAAAAAAACCAGAACTAAAATAGCCCAAGTACTTCGAAAATTACAAACATTTAAAAATTCCCATAAAAAACGCAAATTATTGGGTTTTGCCCTAAAATTAGCCATTTTCAACGTTAAATATCTCAAAAAATAAGTCATGAAGGTATGTTTTTCTTTTCACATTTGGAATCCTCATATCAAAATTTAAGTTATGCTAGATTTTAGTGAAAAAATCAATATGGGATCTATACTGTATCGTATCCCCTTAAGATATATATGCTCTTGGTCAGTAATAAAACTGTTGAAGGATTCAAGTCATAACAGTTTAATGTAAATTGTAGATTTGACAAATAGTTCAATTTCTACGCTTTTGAAATTAGTGTTAAAGTCATTATCTGTTGGAAGCCATGTTAAAACCAAAAACAGAGAAAGGGATCATCATTGATAAATACTTTTAAAAACCAAAAGATATTGTTTTATTAAAATAGTCCATGTACTATTTATTTTTAAAATGTTTTTATTATTTGTTGTTAAATTTCATGTTTCTGCATTAAAGTTATTTTATTAGGATGATTTTCATCTTTACAACATTGTATGGGAATGTGAAGTACTGTGGATGTACTTTTATTCGTGGACATCAATTTTCGTGGTTTTTATAGATTGATTGATTAGTTAGAGTTTAACGTCCAATGAGCAATATTTCAGCTATATCAGGACGAGAACAAGTTAATCAATTCAAAACAAATTGTAAGTAAAAGAAGAAAGAAATAAAGGTGGAAGGGACAACCGGGGCAACGACTTTTGATTGCCACTGGAAAAGGGGAGAAATGGGTAGGGGCAGGAAATTTAGCCTTCTATACGACACCCAGTGCGTCTGCTCTCTTTAGAGAAATATAGAAGGGGTCTTTATACTGCATGGAGCGTGGCGTTTCTCCACACAGTTTGGCTACAATGGTTCGCGGTCAGGCTTTCCGTATTATGACCTGACTACCCCGCAAAGACAGGGCATTCCCCTATCCACCACCTGGGGACGCGCCCGGCAGCTCTGTAGCCAAAGCCCCTGAAAACCTATTCAGGTGCCGGGGGTTTTTATAGAAATTACTACTTAGTGGGCACTTAAATTAGTGGTTTCGAAATCTATCCATTACAACTCTATGGAAAAAATGCATTTCGTTAGGAACTTAATTTCGTGGTTTTAGCGAACCACGAAATCCACGAAAATTGGAACCCCACGAACAATAGTACTTTCACAGTAAGTGAGAACCAAACTGTCAGTCTAAAAACAAATAATCCATGAACATGATGAACAATTGCAACATTGGAAACACCAGAAAGAAAGACATTACATCAGATCTGCACAGGAAAGACATTTACACAGATGTCCAACACAAACTCAATAAAAGAAAATGTGTCCATGGGACATGGATGCCCCCCATACTGATATATACGTACGGACGGACAAGGGTAAAACTTAAAACTAAGCATCTCCTGCTTCTTATAAGACAACTGCTGTGTTGGAACAAGTCAATTCTGGTTATAAAGTCAAATCCAGTATATCCCATCTATAGATGGAAAAAACTTCTGCTGTAAGATCTGTTGTCATTTGGGATATAGATATCCTATAGCAGTCCACAAGATCTTGATGTCTGAAGTAATGATAACATACCCTTGTTTAAGTAGCCTATTTGTGAGCAATTAAGCTCCCCCAAGGTAGTCACTATAGACCACAGGCCTTTGAGTATCAAACTAAATTCTTGATTCTGCTCTATGGCACAAAAATTATTTACATATGTTTGAAGATTGTGGGATATCAGGATTGCATTTCCTAAATCCAGAATCTCATGTTAGATTTGTAGATTCTATGTATTCCTATTTAATGAAGAAATATTTCATGGCAGGTATATGGTTATTGGAAATTTAACCATGGGCTGGGCCTTTATATTCGAATTTAACCCTGAGGGTTAGCGAGGGATTAAATTTACAAATATAAAGGCCCAGCCCATGGTAAAATGACAATAACCATATACCTGCCATGGATTATTTCGATTCTAATTTGACAGAAAATGGAATTTTCCGTTCTGAATCGATCTTTGAGAAGGTGGATTTCCCGTTTCCCTTGCTGTCTGTGTCTATGACGTCACAATACACAATCTGATGTTTTCAAACAGGTGCAAGTTCAAAATCCTAATCGAAAGCAAAACAATACACATTTACGTGTCTGAATGGCATGATTAAGCTATAAAATATGCTTAACATTTATTTCCTTCACAAACCAAGACAAACAAAATCAAAAACAAGGTTGTTTTGCGTCCCATTTACTCTTATTCTGATACCATTTGCGCATGTGCGAAGTATATGGTTATCGAGTATTATACTGGTTGACGATTTACAAGGCAAAATTTACTATTTCAAATTAATGATTCCGTGAAATTAAGAAATTTTACAGAAGGTTTGTTTAAAATGTTCTTGGAAGGGAAAGTCCTTTTAAAATACATTTAAAATGTAAAATTTTGGATTAATCCTTGAAATTTTCATTGAAAGTAGGATTTTTTTATACAGAAAAAGATTTTGTGTAATTGAAATTGCTTCTCTTTTTCAACAAAAAGAAGGAGTAAGGAAAGTTTTCAAAGGAAAAGAAATATTGAAATTTATTGTTGTGATAAAATTTCAAAATTGCTGAAAGAATTGAAACATATGTAATATGGTCAAATACAATGCCCAGCAATAAATGTGTAATAATGGTGAAAATGCTTTAGTTCTTGGGTATTTATATTTTCCTTCAAAATGAAGCAAAATCTTGGTAATATCCTGGGAAACCTTTGATACTTATTAAGGCATGTTTCTCTGCTTCCAGCTGCTGGGCATGGGAAACCCCTCTTGGAAGGGCATATGGCTTACCAGTTTTTCATATAAAAGAATACAAAAATAATTCATTTATATATTTTCCATAGTAGGAGTAAATACACTGCTTTGTGTGTTAATTGTACTAATTGGATATTTTTGACAAGATACAATGGTTTTTAGCTCACCTGACCCAAAGTGTCAGTGTGAGCTATTTCTATCACTTGCTATCCATCCATCCGTTAGCATTTATCATTTTCATTATCTCTGAAACCACTGAAACAAATTCAACCAAACTATACAGGAATGATATATGGAAAGTCCTTCACAAAGTTTGCTAATTTTTTTCGGATCCTATAAAAACTATTTCTGCCAGCACAGAACATAGTTTTAACATTGAACCCTATGGAAAATCACATTTTCATCTTCTTGTCTGGAACCACTGAAGCAAATTCAACCAAACTTTAGAGTAAGAAGTATGGGAGACCCTTAACAAATTCTGCGCATTTTGTTTTATTTCAATAAAAAACATAGTAGCCAGCACTGAACATAGTTACAATATTGGACACTTTGGGAAAATCACGTTTCCATCTTCTCCTCTGGAACCACCGAAGCTAATTAAACCAAACTTTACAGGAATGATGAATGGGAGGTCCTTGACAGAGTTTGCTCATTTTTTTCCGGATCTGACAAAAAAAAAAAAACATGTCTGCCAGAGCTGAATATAGATTAATATTGGACTCTATGGAAAATCATCATTTTCATCATCTGCTTTGAAACTATTGAAGCAAATTTAACTAAACTTTGATTGATGTATGGAAGGTCCTTTATAAAGATAACTCATTTTAGGTCAGATTGGACAAAAAACATGGCCACCAATGCTGCATACATAAACATTTGACCCCCATGAAAAAAAATCATATTTTCATCTTCTCCTCTGAAACTACTGAAACAAATTCACCCGTCCTTTACAAAGATTGCTCATTTTGTTCTGATCCAATAAAAACATGGCCGCCAGCACGGAACATAGTTCAACATCGATACCTATGGGAAGATTATAATTTTAGTCATCTGCTCTGAAACTAAGTGAATTGTATTGGAATGATGTATGGAAGGTCTTTACAAAGATTGCTAATATCCGTAAGATCTGACAAAAAAACAAGGCTGCAAGGACTGAACATAGTTTAGCATTGGACCCTACTGGTCGTGTACCAGTTATCGCCATTTTCACAATATGATTTTGCATTTGATCTTCTTAAACTCGGACTTAACTTTTAATGCGCTATATTGAAAAAAATTTACCAAGTAATGTGTTAACCAATTGTGCTAAATTTCAGTTTCATTGCACATGCGCAGTAACATAATCATTTTATAAAGTGTCGGTTTTCTCGACAAATTTGGCTTATTTGTGTACCAGTTATCGCCCGCCATCTTTCAAAATATGCATCACCTGTTTTTCAAACTGTTAAATGTAAATTTAATCCACTGAAGTACTCCAAAAAGGGATGAATTAAAAGGTAATAAAGAATGACAGGTCAGCCGATGCAATTTTCAAACTGAAAGTAACATGATCTTTGTCAATGCGAAATTCGCTCTATTTTTTTTTCACGATTACAAGAAAATAGACCTTTACAGCCCAATTCATCTTGATTTGACTATTTGAAGAGAAACCAACATAGTTAGCATTTATTTCTGGCAGAAAATATAGCTGACAACCAAAGTTCTCTTTTGCGACATCTTATGTAAAAAATCTTTTTTAGCTGATTATCATAAGTGAGCCCCACATAGCAATATATATATAAACGGGGATTCCAAGGGATTTTATTTCAGATTTCACTGTTTTCAAAGATTAAAACAAATTTCTTCAAGGAATGTATTTTTAGGATAATGTGGTCACTTCTGTACATTACCATGTAACATAAGTCACGCCCAATCTCGAAGCACGTGGAAATTGGCGATAACTGGTACACGGCGATAACTGGTACTCGACCAGTAAAGGAAAATCATACTTTCATGTTCATCTCTGGAACCACCAAAGCTAATTAAACCAAACTTTACAGAAATGATGTGTTTGGAGTCCTTTACAAAAACAGCACTGAAAATGGTCAAAGGGAAAATCATATTTTCATCTTCTCTTCTGAAACCATGAAGCAAATCCAACAAAACTCTATTTAATTATGTATGGAAGGTCCTTTAAAAGGATTGCTTATTTCATTCCGACATGACAGAAAAAACATGGCCACCAGCACTGAACATAGTTCAACATTGAACCCTGCAGGAAATCATTTTCGTCACTCTCTCTGATACTTTTGAAACAAATTTAACTTAATTGTATTGGAATAATGTATGGAAGTCCTTTACAAAGATTATTCATTTCAGTGAGATTTAGCAAAAAATATGGCTTCCAGAAGAGAACATAACATTAGACATACTGTAAACCAAATTATGCTCGCGGATACTTTATTTCGCGTTTTGTCCCTGAGGGTGAATTTCGTGGGTACTAGTTTTTACAATTTTCAACTTCTTTGAATGCATTTACATAAGCAATACCAATATTCTCGACGATTTATTTTTGCGTTATTTCTTTACTTGCGACCGCGAAAAAAAGTTGGTTTAAAGTAATTGAGAAAAATATTTTTGGTCACTAGCCATTTGACAGGCGAGCGATACAGGCTCAGTCGCTAAGCCTCTAATTTATCATTGCATACAACATGCATGGTTTGTATTGCATCTGCATCTATGATGCTAGCAAGATCTCCTAGACGATTATTAGATCTTGATGCATAAATATGTCTGGATAGGCTTAAAACTGCTGGAGCAATACAACCAAGTATGCCTTAAACTGGATTATTACACTGTAATGGCAATACTAGGACAAGTCAACTACCTATTTAAAATGATAATCACTGCTTGACGTAGATTTAAATGTGTATAAAGATCTGCTCATCTATCCAGTTTTACCTCATAAACGTTTGATTTTCGATGGAATGATATTATCATACTCTTAAGACAACTCTGAAAGTTGGAAATGAAACATTGTAAAATCATGTAGATGGAGTTATTATGTTAATTTCAACTCTCCATATATATAGAATATGACATCCATCAGTGGTAAGCCTATTTTAACACTGCAACCAACGTGAAATACCATTGAAAGACCTTCTCTGAAACTATTTGGCCATTTAAAACCAAATTTAGCCCCAATAGTCCTTAGATGGTCTCTTGGCTAAAAGGATTCAGGCGGGCCTGCACTCTATCATAGATTGCTTTATCTGGAAATATGGTTGAACATTGGACTCCAATGATAAACCGTTAAAAGATATTTTCATCTGAAACTGCTTGGCAAGTCAGAACCATACCTGTTCACAATGGTCCTCAGACTGCCATCTTCCTAACCGAGGCTTATTAGCATGTATTGCTCACCTGACAAAATGCTTCACCGCAAAGCAATTAAATCCAAACAAAATAAGATCAAATAAGGTTTTTCATGCCCCGCCCACGAATGTGGAAGGGGCATATAGTGTTATCCTTGTCCGTCCTTCTGTACGTCCGTCCGTAGGTCCGTACGTCTGTACGGTTAAGTTTTGCGTATAAGTCCATCTCTCAGAAACTAAGGTAAAGAACAATGATAGTAGACCAGTAGGTAGATCTTGGATAGTACTACATAGTTCACTAGGGAGTTTGATACTTTGACCTATATTTCATGGTTGAGTGACTCTGATTAAGTTTTGTGTTAAAGTCCATTTCTCAACAACTACATGTTATAAGACAATGATGTTTCATCAAATTAATTGCCTTGATGAGTACTACCTAAATCATTGACAATTATGGCGGGTTTCCTGGCTCTTTAACGTATTATATTTGCAATTTTTCAATGAACATACCAATATTCCTAAAGTAACACATATAACAAGTCCTTCTAAACTCCTGTCTTTTATTTGCAAATCAACCAATCAAGATTCTATAGAAATTCTATTGTATACCAATTTGTACTGCCTGAAGGGGTTTACCTTGATACTCCAGTAATGAAAAATTAGTATACAAAAGAATTCTATAGAATCTTGATTGGTTGATTGACAAAGAAAAGATAGGAGTTTTGAAGGAGTTGTTATAGGTGATATTTGAGGAATATTGGTATGTTCATTGACGAATTGCAAATATAAAACGTTACTGAGCCAGGAAATCCGCCATAAGTGGCTTTGATCGACATTTTACGCTTCAGTGACTTTGGTTAAGTTTTGAGTTAAAGCCCATTTCTCAACAACTACACATTATAGGACAATGATGTTTCATCAAATTAATTGCCTTGATGAGTACTACCCACATCATTGACAATTAGATGGCTTTGACCTACATTTTACGCTTAAGTGACTTTGGTTAAGTTTTGTGTTTAAGTTTATTTCTCAACTACTATGTATTTTAGCATCATAATATTTCACTGTAACCTTCAGCTTAAAGAGATCTGCCCATTTCACCAACAATATGGTGACCATGACCTACATTTTATGGTTGAATAACTTTGGTTAAATTTTTGATTTCATCACAATTCATTGACAGGGAACTAATTTTATGAATGAATGACTTGAGTTAATATGTTGCGATAAATTTATTGGCGGGGCATCCGTGTCTGATAGACACATTCTCTAGTTCATATTGAGTCCAGTGAAAGAATAATCTAATCTGCTAGCTGTCATGTTTTTCGTCTGGCATTAATGAATTGTGAAATTTTGAAAAGGATCTTCCATAAATTATTCCTGTACATTTTGGTTGGGTAGGTTTCCCAAATGGTCTTTGTTAACCTATTTTACTCACTGGGAGCCAGATCAAAATCAAATGAACTACAATACCAGTATCTTTGTAAAAACATTTCATTCATCATTCTAGTACAGTTTAGTCATAATAGAAGCAGTTTCTGAGCAGATGAGTAAAATATGATTTTCCCATAGGTCGAATTTTGATTTATGGTCCGCACTGATGGTCATGTGTTCTCTTCGATCCAAACAAAATGAACATTGGTTTCAATTGTTTCAGAGAAGATGATGAAAATGATGACTTCCCATACGGTCTTGTATGTTAAACTATGTTTTCCGCTGGCGGCCATGTGTTTTGTAGGCTCACAATGTAAAGCACATTCCACACATTATTCCTGCAAAGTTTGGTTGAACTTGCTTCAATAGTTTAAGAGCATATGATGAAAATAATGTTTTTCCTATTGTAATCATTCTTTCACGTTGGTCATGATTTCAGAGGATCCGAACGAAATGAGCATTTTTTGTAGAGACACTTCCAAATATCATGCTGTCATGAAAGTTAAGTAGAATTTGCTTCATTGGTTTCAGATGTGATGACAGACAATAAGCTCACAAATGTCAGGTGAGCTAAAAAGTTTGTCAGCTCAACACCTCATTTAAGATTACAGCGGCAGGGACAATATTTTCCATTAGAATCGATGGAAAAGAATCGAAAATCTTCTGCCAAACCTTCTATGCCAATATGAACAAAAATTAATGGTTGTTAGATGGTCGTTTTTCCAGACTGTGTTTCAGCAGGTCTCCACTTCATCAGAGATCACCACCAGTTTGGAACATAGTTTTAAGTGCAATTTTACTATATAGCACAAAGGTCTATTAACACAGTTGAAATTGGGCCCTTTGACACAAAGGTTTGTTGGACTGTCCTTTTCAGTCATTGTTCATGTGAGCGAGTCTCTTGCTTTATTTCCCGACAACTTTAGGATGGAATTCTAATGCTTCTGATGAGATCTGCAAATCCTCTATAACGACTCAAACTCTTTCCTGTTATCCCATCTTTTACATTGAAAGAATTCTTCAGTAGACAGTGTGGATGATCGCCATTTTCTGCGTTTTTTTTCTCTCAATTTTTCAGACTTCCAATCTATCATTCAGCTTACGATCATTTCAGCTTATTGGAATCTTACGGGTAGGCCTCCATTATCTGCATCCCGTAAACCACATGGTACTTTTCAATGAAGCTTACACGACTTGACTATATCAAATTTGCACCTTTTTTTAGCTCACCTGACCCAAAGGGTCAGTGTGAGCTATTGCCATCACTTGGAGTCCGTCGTCCGTCCGTCGTCTGTTAACTTTTCACATAATCATCTTCTCCTCTGAAACCACTGAAGCAAATTCAATCAAACTTTACAGGAATGATGTATGGAAGGTCCTTTACAAAGACTGCTCATTTCGTTCCGGTCCGATAAAAAACATGGTCGCATGCGCGGAACTTAGGTTTAACATTGGACCCTATGGGAAAATTCACATTTTCTTCTCCTCTGATACCGCTGAAGCAAATTCAACCAAACTTTACAGGAATGATGTACTAAAGGTCCTTAACAAAGATTGCTCATTTCGTTCTGATCCGATAACAAAAATGGCCGCCAGCACGGAAGATAGTTTAACATTGGCCCTATGGGAAATTCACATTTTCATCTTCTNCTGAAGCAAATTCAACCAAACTTTACAGGAATGATGTATGGAAGGTCCTTTACAAAGATTGCTCATTTCGTTCCGATCTGATAAAAAACATGGCCGCCACCGCAGAACTAAGGTTTAACATTGGACCCTATGGGGAAATTCTCATTTTCTTCTTCTGCTCTGAAACTGCTGAAGCAAATTCAACCAAGCTTTACAGGCATGATGAACTGAAGGTCCTTAACAAAGATTGGTCATTTCGTTCGGATCCAAAAAAAAAGAAAAAAACAAGGCCGCCAGCACAGAACATAGTTTATTTTGGCCCTATGGGAAATTTACATAAAAAACATGGCCACCATGCAGAACATCGAAAACCCTGCTTCAGCATTTTGCCAGGTGAGCGATACAGGCTCAGTGTCTGAGCCTCTAGTTTGTTTTTCTTTGCATATTGCTGACTGAATAATTCAGCTTAAATAATTATACATTGCACCATAGTCGACACCAGGTGACCTCGTTGGATAAAGATGTCCAAAAACGTTATATAAATCGACATGAAAAATTGAGCAACATGGAAGATCTATATGTTTTGCTATGAGGATGTCATAATTTCATTTTTGACATTGCACAGACAACTGAAGCAACATTGTTTGGAACTTGCTGTCTGCATCTTGAAAGTATCCAAATCCCAATGTTTATGTAGGGTAAAAGGGTTTTTGGGGGTATTTTCTGGTACAAAACAACGGCAGTAGAATACCGAAGGAACGAAGGAGTGGAATTTACAAAAATCTCAGTCCAAAGACATGGCCAGAATGAGGACACAGTTGTGATATATTTATGACAATGTTACACAAAAATCACTTAGACCAAAATAGTTTATATCGGTCAGTCTTGGTATTTGAAATTATTGAAATGATTTTATGGTAAACATTCACTTGAAGATATCAACATATACAAATATCCATTACAATGTTTAACAAGCATGAAATAACTCCAGTAATGGTTGTTAAATGATCCAATTATATTCTAATATTACCTGTACAGCTTGAGATGGACGTATCCATATATATTTCTAAGATGGGAACGGCATGCCACTACAACGATATTCAATGCTGTAGGGGAATGCACTTTCAAAAACAAGGGCCCCTTTCCAAATGTTGGCGAAATTTAAATTCAATTCCGAAATGTACTTTCATGTAAATTTGATGTCATGTCAATTTGTTGTAGTATGGGAGTTACATGGAACAATTATATACAAGCAGATGACCTCCCATATATATTTTGCCTGCATGATGCTGAAAGATTTGATATTTCCTGTGAATAGACAACCGTGACCGTTATATTTACTTTTGGCATGTCTGTGTTCTTACTATATTCTGATTCAATTGAGTTAGATTGATGTTTCAGAGCAATATCCGGACTTGCATGGTCTTTTAAAACGAATTATCGGTTGATCTGGAATAACTTGATCCTCATTTAATTAAGCTGGAGAAAGTGGCGTTCACATTGCCTTTATTGAGTTGATATATCTTATAGTATTATAATGCCCCCGCGACGACAAGTCAGGGGAATATTGTTTTACCTCGTCCGTCCGTCCCATCTCATATAAGGGACCGACCATTTAACTTGAAGGGGGGCTATGGTTTTTTTCTAAACAGATATTTTGGATCTGATTTTAAGTGAAAAAAATATTTTGTCTGCCAAAATGATGAAAAAAAAAAATTTCTGAAGGTGGCTTTCTGCCCAAAAAAATAATGTTAATTTTGAAAAATGTAATTTTGAAAAAATTTTTTGTTGTTGATACACGTGTAAAAAATAAATAAATTTTTTTGCGCGAAGCGCGAAAAAAATTTTCTGTCCAGAAAAAAAACCATAACCCCCCCCCTTCAGGTTAAATGGTCGATCCCTAAACTTATTCTGGATAACTCCTCCCACAATAATAATGCTACATTTATTTTACTTTGCATAGTGATTAGGCATGGGTTGAAGATGTGCATATTGTCATGGTTTAGATTTTGGCCAAAATTTTTGATTTTGAAGGGTAGTTGAACTAGGTCATTTTATCGAAATGTGTAATCTGGACCTGTTATTCCGGATAACTCCTCCAACAATAATAATGCTAAATTTATTTTTCGTTGCACAGTGATTAGGCATGATTCGAAGATATGCATATTGTCATGTTAAAGATTTTGGCCAAAATCTGTGGTTTTGAGGGGTAGTTGAACTTTGCCATTTTATCAAAATGTGTGTTCTGGAACTGTTGTTCAGGACAACACCTCCCACAATATTAAAGCCACAGTTACATCGAGTGCTTAGATGTCCATGTTTTATATCCAATTGAGGGGGCATCATATGTGTCTTACAGACACAAACAGAGTAGCTCAATTTTCTCCCAAACTCAATTATAAACACATCGGGAAAACTGACTTGGATGCTGTCAGCGGGGGCATTTACTCCCTCTAGTTTTAAACTTGGATTTAACTCACACGGGAAATTTTGCTTACCCGGTCACGATGGCTATATCGGGGAGTGAGGGCGAAAGAAAAGGTGTGAAAATTGGGCTATTCGATTTCCCATCGATACGTGTTGCTTTAAATCACTTTTGGGTTGGAGCAATTAATATATCATTGACAACTATCTATAAGGATCTGAAATACTTAAATAAGTTATGATCTAATCTACTTACAAATTAAATGACAAAGCAAAAAATGACATTGGTATAAGTAGGGAAAGTCATTTTAATCTGCCAATATCTTGAAGTTTTAATAAGGAATATATATATATATTCAAAATAGTTATTTTACATGTAAATAAGCATGTATGATGCATATGACATGACCAAGTATGTTTATGTACTAACAATGTTTAGGACTCTATTTGCTACAGACGTGTTGTTTTAAATCACTTTTTTAAATAAGTACAATCCAGATATAGGTTACAGATAATGACACACACTGGGTTATTTACTTGGTTTTTGTTCCCACATTTGAATATAAATATATGTCGAAACAAAATACTTAAATTTGTAATAGGATTTATAACAGTTCATCTAATAACTTCGTACGTGACATCAATAAAAAGAAAAAAAATATATGCATTTTAGTTTATGGTTCTGTTGGTGATACGTGACTGTTAAACTTTGTTTGGACATTAAAGGAAATATAGGTGACATTCTTTAGCGTGTTACTAACGCTAGACATTAACTTGTGTTTTAGTTTCTGCATACAAATATCTTATTTAAGTGATCAAATTATTAAAAAGATCAATAAAGGATCAAGAATAGGTAAAATTATTTGATTTCTTCTTATTTCACCTTCGTTACGGGTTAGCCATGCGCGGAATAATGATGTATCGATCAAAACAGTATTAAGGATACTGACACAACTGTATCATTCTGCAAGGTGCGCTGAACCTGTCGGCTTCATACCGTACTGTAGTAACACCTGGATAGATAAAACCCGAAAAGTTGATTTCTTATAAACTGGAATTTAAAAACTTTTATGACAACCTTCAAATAGTTTTACGACTATCAAATAACAATATAAAGAGGAGTTTACATTAAATAGAGATTTAAATTTGCAAAAGCAAAGTTAATCAGAGAAGAAAATATTTGACAATTTCGGATTTTGTATCAAAAACAAAGTTTACCCTGACAAAAGACATAAAAAGGACTTAATATCTCGTTGACATTGTATCGTATGCTTCACAAACATACGTGAAGCTAGTTGGAGACTTCTAAAACATAAGGAAAGCTAGTTGGATTCGAGTAAGACACAGTAAAAAAACATCATTCGATAATGGGATACGGAGTTCATAGATTTGTGAGTGCAATAGACCCAAACTTACTGTGTGGAATATGTAGTGCAGTTCTTGAAGATGCTGTATTAACGCCATGTGGTCATACATTCTGTGCAAACTGTTTAGAAACTTGGCTAAAGAAACCAGAAACAAATACCTGTCCGGAATGTAGGAGTCAAGTAAATGATTGTGACTCTAAACCGGTACTATCACTACGTAATCTTATTAATGGGTTTGATGTTGTATGTGACTATAGCGAGCGTGGTTGTAAGGTCCTTGTTAAACTAGACCGACTCAAAACACATCTAGAGTCATGTGCTTATTTCCCAGTAGAATGTGCTGGATGTGCTTTAACTGTCAACCGATCTGATTTAGCAGATCATCAGATACACTGTGAAGGTATTGCCGCCGTTGTACAAGAACCTGATGAATCAAGGGGTATACGTCGACTCCGTTATCTGAAAGCAGGAGCCTCTATTACGGCTAACGAAGTTTCGGATCTTCTTTTCAGAATTAGTTCCTTGGAATTTCAGATTAAAACCTTGAAACGAGATTTGCAGATATCTGAATCTAAAAACAGGATGATGGAAAGAGAATGCAGAAAAATGAAAGATGAACTGCAGTCGACAAAAAATGAATTGATAGATATGCAATATGCCGAATTCGACCCAAACTATGATTATGGATATACACCACAAAGCATTGCTAAGCTTTCGTTGTTGATCTCTAGATTCCTATTGAAAAAGCCAGGCTACATTCACGAAGACAAGATATTCGAGGCTATAAAAAGATGCTACGACCAATACTCTCGGTGTGGGACAGAATATGAACACGACGTTCACATGCTTATTGCTACGGCTTTTGCTAGCAATTGGTTCAGTGACGGACAACGAATACATTTTCACTGTTGGTTACAAAGTATATGTAGAATAAGGCACTACAGTACCTCAGGGAGTAATTTGATCGATTCCTCAGAAAACAGACGTACGTACTCTTATAGAGAACACAAATGATCTCAATACAGGACACTCATATCCTGCACTTTGTAAGATTTATTTATTTCAAATGTTTTCAAATGTTATTATGTATATTAGTTTGATTATCTCTCAATAAATATCTCAAGGTGTTGACCGGTCGTATTTTTTTGTCAATATTTCAACTTCTACAGTTTGATGAAGCAGAGATATATTTGTTTTATGGCTTAATAATATTGCAATTATAGACGATGATTTTTCATTTTACAGGGCGTAGAACATCGTTAAATGTAAATTGACTCTTTTTTGCAGTTAATAACTTGGTATCACTTTAAAATAATGATAGTAATTATTTTTATTTCCCAATACAATCACAAGAGAGTTCACTTTTACGTAAACTGTATGAATACCAATTAAGCAAGAAATTCGCAATCAACTTTACCAACAGTATATGAAAAGCCAATGTACTTTATCCTAATCACTTTGTATACGAAATGGGGGTAACAGCGAAATTACCGATCAGAATTGTCAAGAGCCAAAGTGCAAGAGGCAAACAGCTTTGATTAGAAAATGTCGAACACTTGACTTTAATTATAGCTCTTTTTACTTCTTGGTAGTCCTTGCTCTCCAATTACTCTTTATTTCAATCGTATCTGGGTTTTAGTTGTATGTATTTTGGTACACTACAATTTTTAACTAACACAGCTAAGGAGGGATATGTCGCATTCACCTGAATTAATTTAGCACAAATTACGTGGCACTCCATATTTTGATACAAGACTGGTATAGTCCTTCATAAATGTCATTCGTCATTAATGCAAGGAGTCATTGGTTCATCCTTTGAAACCTCATGGTAAAACCAAACAACATGAAGACAGATATACCTGTGCGAAGTATAGATGGGAAATGTGTGATTTTTTTCCAGAGACAGTAACATGCCAAGTCATTGGTACGTGAGATGTCTCTTTCCCTAACGTCTGTGCGTCCTAATATGTCGTGATCATTAAATAATCTCCTCCCGATGCCAAACTAAAGTATTGCCACAAGATAACAGATTGACCATAGCTTAGAAAGTTGTTTGAATGAGATAACACCTCGTAGCTAAGACTCACTAAAGCATGATAACGATATTCTGTAAAATACTGTTTGTTGCACTCTATCTCTGGTAATAATACATTCTAGTACTTGTATTTATGAAATCTCATTTGCACTTGAACATCTCGTCATAGCGGGTGTAAAACATTATGAGATCATGAGGAACACTAAAGAAATTCGACAAAGGTTTGACAAATACATATATAACGATCAAAAACAATGCATTAGCTTCGTGTATTATTTGCCATCGGAGACAAGTTGTAAAAGTGTTTCACGCGAATCTATAGGGAGTGCTCTATGCAGTTAAGTTCTGGATGTTACTTTTTATGCCCCCGGCAACGAAATGACCATTGAGGGAATGTGTGGTTTTACATAAGATGTCCAGAAACAAAAAATAACAGTAACTCCGGTAATTTGTTTTTTACACTGTCTGGTGGTTCGTTTGTCAGCCATACCTCATATATGCATCTTCCCTACAGCCTTAGGTTTTGATTTTTTTTAACAAAACATACATGTTGGCATGGCAATTTTTGTATATTCAGTTTTTATGCTCCATGATTTCTACTGAATTTCAGAAAAAGAATATTTGGTAAGTCCGCGAAGATCCTCTTCTGTATGCGGGGAAGTTTTTATAATTGTGGGTCCTACGTGCATACGCCAACTTGTGACGTTTGAACACGACAAGGAGTTGATTTTCAAGAAATTTTACCAAAAACAGAAATTGCTTTTGTTAGTTCTTTTCGAGAGTATTTCTAAACGGGTACATAGTAAAGTCCACGGAAATTCTTTAAATACTGTGAACGCCATTGCTTGAATACGTTATCTACCAACACATTTACTACAAGAAATATAGATAATAGTGTTGCACGCAGCTCTATATAATATGAATATTACCAGTTGCAACCTTATCCTTCTTCTATCTATTTCCTACCTATCAAATGTTTATCGTGTACTATGTTACAACTCTAGATTTCCTACGAGGAGGAATAACTAGGTTACCGAAAGCTATATTTTTATATAGCATAGGTGGTCTAGTGGTCTAGGGCGCTGGACATAGTGCAGGCGGTGTTGCCATAGATGACAACAAAGCAGGGGTTCAAATCCAGCCGTAGACCTTGCTGGATTTTCCGATGTTAACAGGTTTAAAAAGATGATTTTCATCACTGTTGGCTGATTCGGAATCACATATTCTACCTTTGCAGCTCACCTTACCAACACATTATCATACTACAAGAAATGGTGGACACAACATTCAAAATTTTCGNAATAATATTTTTTTTAATAAAAGCAAGAGTTCAGGAAAATAATCGTAAAAATCTTCTATTTCATAAATACTGCACCGAAAATAAAGCTACACAGAGATCATAGCCACTAAACAACACATGCAGACAAAGAGAGGGTAATATAATAGCAGGCGCTTGACCTCAAATACAAGAGGAGCCTGCACTTGAGAAAACAAGAAAACTTCTTTGCGCATAACAGGAGAGTTATTGCTCATTAGACAAGCCCAAATATACACAGACAGCACCTCACCTTAAAGTTATTGGATACAATGCACTTCACACACATGGATGATCATCGTCCATTATAGACCATAATATAGCAAGAGTATGTTTATACGAAAATATAACTATGAAAAGAGCAGATTTGCTTGAAAAAAGGAAGTTGGATACCAATATACAATTATTTAGAAAACAAGACAACAACCATATTAAGCTCAAGAAATCCCTTTGCCTTCGCGAGACGAACGCCTTTACAGTTACTTAAAAAAGATATTGAGTTCATGTACTTGTAACTAAGAGGGTGGTAAAGGGTTATTTCGTGCAACGTTTTTGGCGTTTTATAAATTCGTGTTTTCGTGTTTTGAGTTTTTATTCCTCGTGTTTTCGTGTTTGCATTATTTCACCTGCCTCGTTTTTGTCCATATTTTGAGCTCGTGATTCGTTTTGGATATTTTTTATTTCGTGCGTGTTCATTTTCCTGTAAAAAAACCGGGACTTGTTACGATTAGAATTGTAACAGTACCGACAAGTATCACAGAGCAAACTTTCACATATTTTCATTGATTTGAAGAGCTTTCAGGTAAAAAAAAAACGTTAGATAAGATGCATGCATTTCCATAAATGATAAATGACTTCTCAAGTTTTCGGCGAACTACGAGCAGCAATTTTTCGTGTTTCGTGATTGGCCATTTTTATCACTCGTGTTTCGTTTTCGGCAATTTTTAAGCACGTTCTTTCGTGTTGGGGACCCCCCTTTACCACCCCCAACTAATGTGTAAGCTTTTCACTTTGCTTTTCATCTGTCTCGTGGAGTCTACAACAATGACCATGCTGGACATTGAATTTTTGGGGATTCTTACAAACCCTGTAATAATTTGCCGCGAGAAGAGACAAACATAACAGGAGTTCCCGGCTGTCAAGTTAATAAGTTAATATCGTTGTTTACGTTTGTGGTTTGTCTAGTTTGTGTTTTTCAAGTAGTTCCCTTGCTAGATTGTGGCATATGGTTGTAATTTTAAGCCTTTGAAGATGTTTCCTGTCGCCCACTATTTTACATTCAAAGTATTTCAAATCATTTTCAAATCGGAGCACCTAATCACTCTCGGTTATTGAGACTCACACTATGAGTGCATACTTTAGTTTTGAATGTTATTTTTGTTCTGTTTGTGTGTTTTGCGAGTGTATCGTGTCTTTAGTCTTTTTGCCTTGGCTTGCTTTGATTTATTGTCTCACCCGCGACGAAAAGTCACGGGACCCAGACTTGTTGATAGTGTTTCCGGCGGCGGCGGCGGCGGCGTCAACAATTGGAATCTATTGAGAATTAATAAGTTTATGTTAGTTGTAGGCCCATACTGTTTGATGTGCAGTTGCATTAGTATGCATGGGTACAAGTCAAATCATTACTTAGTAAATGACTTTGGTCCCTTAGTCATGTATGAACGATCACTTTCCGTAAGCAATTTCTATAAACTGTACCAGTAGTCCTAGCCACTTGATATTTAAAAGTAGTTGCGTCTTGATGAGTACATACGGATTCCAGATGGTGCCCCTAGGAGCAAACAATGAATCGGTTACAACTTCACTGCATTTGATTGGTCAAGAACGTCAGGTAGGGACACATTTATTGAATCGACCCTAAGTAGTTAGTTCAGCTTCTTGTACAAGTGGCCCTAGACATTTGGCATATGACATGCAGATGTGTCTGGAGGAATTCATACTTCTTTACATCCAGATATTGATGAGTACATACGGATTCCAGATGGTGCCCCTGGCCCTCTAGTCATGCATGAACGATCAAGCAAGCTTTTAGTGCAGTCTATACCAGTAGTCCTAGCCACTTGATATTTGGCATGCAGTTGGATCTTTGGGAAAAATACTGATTCTATGCCCCGATTGGGCCCTGACCCTTTAGTCATGCATACACGGTCATGTCAAATTTTTCGCAAGCAGTTTGTACAGTCTGCGCGATAGTCGTAGCCAATTGATATTTGACATGCAGTTTATTCTTCAGGAGTACATATTATTTTGAAGCCCAGATAGTGGCCCTGGTTGACACGCAGTTTATTCTTGAGGAGTACATATCATTTCGAAGCCCAGATAGTTGGCCCTGGTACCTCAGTCATGCATGAATGACCACATCGAGCCTTTTGCACAGTTAAAGGCATAGAATTATGATGATGGCTACTGCAGAAGATCAGTGTGCAAATTCAAGCGATATATTTAGGTGGACGAGACATATCATGCGTCCACAGTTTATATAATGTACTTGTGTGTGTTCCTTCGATATGCCACTGTTATTTTTCTCTCTGTTCCATTTACATAGGGAACAATTAATACTGGTCTTCGCTTCCTATGGAACCACTGATGTTGTCTTGTACAAGCAACAATTAATACTGGTTTTTACTTTCTACGGAATCGCTGATATTGTTTTGTACGAGGAACAATTAATACTGGTTTTTACTTTCTACGGAATCGCTGATATTGTCTTGTACAAGCAACAATTAATACTGGTTTTTACTTTCTACGGAATCGCTGATATTGTCTTGTACGAGGAACAATTAATACTGGTTTTATTGTACAAGTCTTCACTCCCTACGGAACCGCTGATGTTGTCTTCTGCAAAGTACAATTGATACTGGTTTTCATCGTTCCTATGGAACCACTGGTATTATAGTGACAAGTAGAAGTGTATTGCTATTCTGCACTGAAGATTTTTCAATTACCATGTTTAATCTTGGTCAGCTTAGAACGAACAGGGTCAGCATGTGCGTGACTTACTTTATTTAATTACATTTGCTGGGGTATATCACGAAAACATTAACCAGTGGGAAATATGTGTAAAACAAATAAAAAATATCAAGGGAAATATATTAAATAATTTATTTATAAACAGAACAATCACGGGACAAATGCTTGTCTAGAAATCTTTATCCTCAGCTCGTTTTTAGGATCCAGATTTCCATTTTCTACTTGGAAGGACATATGGTGATCAATTTCGTCTTAATTATGAAAACCCCACGGGAGTAAAAGAAGTTCTGATACCTGTAGCGATTATCGTGTCTTTGATGAGATAACTACTGTGTTCACTAATTATCTGGGAATTATTTATTGAGTTCTCGAAATCATATTGAGTAACCTGTTAATTTAATACATTATTGAACAATACCAGCAGTTTACGCCCAATGTAACATAATCTTAAAACAATAATGTGTTAGTAAACTTCAGTCAAAATTTTATGTTGGACATACTTCCCTGGCACCATCGCCAATAAAGGAACGCAAATTGCGATATTAATTATATATTTTTCATAGTGAACTTGGAACGACGGGAGGAAACTTTAACAAAATCTGTTATGATTTAAGAAGTTTGATAACTTAGCATAATAGCTCGCGCACGTGTTTTGTCTTGTTTTAGTTTATCGCTAATATCTCATTCATCTGTTGATGCAGCTACCGGATGCATCTTGCACTAAATGGTAGGATTGCATGCCTATTAAATCTGCAAACGAAGTTTGAGGATGAACCAACAAGACTGGAAATTTAACATTAAATTCACATATGTTTACACTGAACTGAAAAGGGGATCTTTGACCTTTATATTGGAGTATAATTAAGGGCTCGATTTTACTTTCTAGGTAAACTCTCTCACAGGACAAAATGTGTTTAAGTTCTTGACTTTGATTTAAAGAAAGTCTATAAAGTCATTGGACCCAGCCTTTGGAAAAGGGGTTCAAATGAAGTATTTGAAAAAAAAGATGGCATCTTGCTATTTCTGCTTAAATTCTACCCGAATTTTGTTTTCATGTCCCCAGATCCCCTGGACCCTCCTAGGGACTTCATTGTAAATTTATGATTGGTAGTGCAATGCATTGGTAGTTTATGTCTGCAAACAAACCAAGTATATGGCTGTAAATGTCTGTAAACAAACCATGCATGCATGATTTCCCAAGACTTAACCTATGCATCCAAAAACTTATCTCTAATTCACAAAAAAATTGGTACAAAATGAAAATCTTCATCTTCATGCTTGGCTGATATGAAGACTCGGGAATCAGGAGGTATCTGGCTCTATCTTAAAAATCAAACAATTATACAAAAAATTGCAGTGAAATTTAACCTCTGTAGAAGTTCATTGATTTATATCTCCCTCTTTTCAGTGCAGACAACTTAAAAAGACTTTGAAATATCTCATAGACGTTTCAGACATTCAGCTATTGCATTGGCAGAACTATTTCTTTTCAGATTGGTCTATTGACTTCTTGAAAATAATATAATTTAGTGTTCATCCTTGTCGCAATTAAATGCTTAACATTTACTGTCCCTTTTGTGTATATTGAATGCCCCAACTTATGACAAAAGAAATTTTTCGTCTCGGCCTCTTGTAAGCTAGAAACAAGACCCCCTAAATTAGCACCTTTGTATACTTTCCTGCAAACCTATTTCTAACCGAAAGCGGTAGGTTTGGTAAGTACGTATAAATTGTATGAAATAATGCATTTTGGGTGATAAAATAATTGTTCTGGTCTTTTCATATCATGTTTCGTTTCTTTATGTGGGTAGTTTCTGCACGAGTCGGTGTTTATATTACGCTTTATTTTTCAATGAAATCTCAATGAAAACTTGCAAATACTATTATGTGGAATTATAAAATATAAAAAGAGATCCAACTCTTCCGAATTGATTCATTAGCTTTATCATAATACACATATATGTCTCTCTAATTCCTTTATAATTAAATTTTAAGATGATTCAGTTAGTATGTGATTAAATTATCTGTTGCAACACACATGATGAAATTCAACTATACCCTTGACTATTTTATTATTTAGCATAATCTTTTATTACAGTATACAAATTATTTATGTTTATAAAAATAAAATTAATTCAATTCAGTTAGTCAATTTAATAGAATGAATAGGTTAATAACCTTATCGATTACATGTAAAATCAGACCCAAAATAATGAGAAAGAGGTACCTATAGACAAATTACAGAGCAAAGCCTAATATAGTAACTTTGAATGTAACCAATAAGTAGAAACTTGAAGACATTTTAAAATAAGTTAATTACATATGGTTCAACAATGATCAGAGAATATATATAAAATGCATGTATTTAGCATATCTGAGTTAATTTGAAATATCAAAATTCAATACCTATATACATCTTAACTGGGCATGCATAATTCTGCTTCATGCTTCAACTTACGAATGTACTGACCCACACACCTTCAAGATTTCTGAATAGTAACTTCTCAGCTTTATCAGCAGATGAAGTGATATTATAATGATGAAGAAGAAAACTTTGCATCAGCTATCATTGCTGTTGACAATGAACTAGATAACGATAAACAAGAGGCTCTCAGGAGCCTGTATCACTCACCTGGGCCAAGGCTGACATGGACAGTCCAAATAACCTCAATAATAAAAAAGACTTTATTGTCAAGTATTTTAATAGACCCTGATGTTATTTCGTTTGCTTCAAAGCTGAACTATATTTCCTGATGGCAATAATTTTGGATGGGATGAAGACTTAATGGTCATATTTTGAAGGGAACCAACTAAGGATTTGAAAAAAAATGTTTGGTTCCAGTTGTTTAAGTAGTTTCAGAGGAGATCTTTGAATGTGTTTTCCCATAGGGTCCAATGTTAAACTAAGATCCCTGCTGGCACCCATCTTGGATGAGGTGTGGACTTGCGTGACATTTCTTAAAGAGGACAATCCTGCTGGCAGCAAACTTGGATGTAATGTGGACTTCCTAGACACATTTTTCAAAGGAGACCAACGAAGGGCTTTTGTGACCAAGTTTGATTCAAATAATAATTCGTAAAGGTTCCGCGGAACCTAGTGTCTCGCCTGCTCACTCCTGTCATTATAATTTGGCCTTTATTTAGATGTGGTTGCTAAGTAGAATTCCAAGAAATAACTCGATTTTGAAATCTATATAAATTTAATCCTTGAATATTTCCTGTGACCAAAATTCATCGACAAAGCATGGTTGCTAACAATTATTCCCGGAAATTGCTTGTCTTTAAGAGTTTCAAGAAATGTACTAATATTAGAATCAAAATTTTTGAAATCTAACCGCTGAAAATATTTGTTTTGACTAAAATGTATCCAAAAAAGCATGGTTGCTGACAAAAATCATTGAGAGTTTCAGGAAATTTACCAAAGTTGGAACCACATTTTTAATTCTTAGTATTCAGAATTATGTCTCATATGAAAAAATGGCCTGACTTTTTGATTCTATGCAAAAATTTCAAAAAATTGATAGTCTTGGACATTTTCAGGAAATTTACCAAAGTTGGAACTGGAATAAAATTCCAAAACCCTATTGCACATCTATAGACTTTATGCATAATTCCAAAACCCTATTGCACATCTATAGACTTTATGCATCAATGCTACATCAAAATTACTTTCCTTTATCTGAATTTTGTTTGATATGTGGACCTAGAGTGAAAATTTAGCCAAATTCATTGATGCAGAAAATAAAGATCAAGGTGACATAATTTTGGTATAAAAGTTGGTTACTGCTAAAGATGTAACCACTTACCAATATCATCTGTCTATGGCATGTAGGTGCTGAGATATGGGACAAACCAACAAATTTTATGGAAAAAAAAACTAAGTCCAATTAACGGCAAAATACGGAAATATTGGACTTTTTTTTCTAAAATAAACTTGGGATTCAATATTGAAGTTGCACTGAATATTGCGTCAAAATTTTATTGATCAGAAAGTTATTAAGTTCAAAAAAAGTTTAACATTTGGGTTAACCAAATGTTCACGACGAAGCTGACACCAACAACGAAATCTATGGGCGCCATGTCTCGCATTTGCAACATTCATCACAGGCAAGACAAAAAGATCTTTTAATATCTTTTCCCATAAGGTCCAAAGTTAAACTAAGAAACTTGAATGGGGTTGGAAAAGTTGACCATGTTCAATAAAATGTAAGTCCTTGACATACTGAAAGTTTTTGCAATTTAAACTTGACCTCTATCTCAAATCATTTTTGATATACATAACAAAATGTATCAGCAAATATTAAACCAATAAAGGGCAATAAATCTTATATGGGTATCTGAAATGAATGACGAGATTCATATTTCGGATAGTAAACAATTTTTTTCTTAATGTCTATCTCAATGTTTTTTTGAAATACAGGACGAAATATATAAAATCACAAAAAAATTGACAATTAAAGGGCAATAACTCCTACATGGGTATTAAAATTTTCTTAAAAATGGGCATGGAGGTAGATCTTGACATGCTGAACATTCTTGCAATTTAAGCTTTGCCTCTATTTCAAATTGTTTGTGAAAAACGAGATGAAATATATAAAATTTTAAAAATAATTTGACCAATAAAGGACAATAACTCCTACATTTTCTTCAAAATTGGCAATTGGGTAGATCTTGACAAGGATTTGTACGCTTTACAAATTCTTGATCTTGATATGCTGAACTTTTTTGCAATTAAACTTGGCCTCTATTTCAAACTGTTTTTGAAATACAGGAAGAAGTATATAAAATCACTAAAAAGTTTGACCAGTAAAAAGGCCAATAACTCCTATATGGGTATTTAGATTATCTTCAAAATGGGCATGTGGGTAAATCTTCATACGCTGAATATTTTTGCATTTTAAACTTAATTTCTATCCCAAACCCTTTTTGAAATACAAGATGAAATGTACAAAATCACGAAAAATTTGACCAATAAAGGGCAATGACTCCTACATTAGTATTTAGATTTTCTTCAAAATGAGTATGTGGGTAGATCTTGATATGCTGAACATTTTTGCAATTTAAACTTAGCCTCTCTTTCAAAATGTTTTTGAAATAGAAGACAAAATATATACAAATCACGAAAAATTTGACCAATAAAGGGCAATACCTCCTACATCTGTAATAAGATTTCCTTCAAAATGGGCATGTGGGTAGATCTTGATATGCTGAACATTTTCAAATAAACCCAATCTGTTTTTGAAATACAGGGAAAAAATATCACAAAAAAGATAATCACAAAAAATTTGACCAATAAAGTGCCTATATGGGTATAAAGATTTTCTTCAAAATGGGCATATGGGTAGATCTTAACATGTTGAGCATTTTTGTAATATAAACTTAGCCTCTATCTTAAACTGTTTTTGAAATGTAAGACGAAATATTTGAAATCACAAAAAATTTTGAATATTAAAGGGTAATAACTCCTATATGGGTATTTGAATATTCTTCAAAATTTGCATGTGGGTAGATCTTGATATGCTGAACATTTTTGCAATTTAAACTTAACCTTTATCTGTATAGTTTTTTTCATAAAAAATAAAAAGCAACAAAATTTTGAAAATTTCATGGAAAAAGGGCAATAACTTTAAATAGGGTCATCAGATTTTCTTCAAATTGCAGGGGTGGGTAGATCTTGTCATGCTGATCATTATTATCCCCATATCAGATTTTTATTATCTCTAACGGTTTTTGAGTTATTTGCCAATAAAGGGCTACGCCGAGCGCAGCATGATACGACCGCAGCA
>MJUU01032397.1:61957-74358 GCA_002080025.1 Modiolus philippinarum
TATAGAATTTAAGATCATATTTTGTATTTTGTGTCATATTGTATAGAATTTAAGATCATATTTTGTATTTTGTGTCATATTGTATTTTGTATTTTGTATCGTTTTGCATTTATCATGTTTATTTACAGTGTCTGCAGATTTTCACATCAGATTCTGCAATTTAAATATAAAGCATGGCCTCATCACCCATTCTTTATGTTTGTGATTGCTCCAGTTTTGGACACCTCAAAGATGGAGAATGAACTTGTCACTCATTCTTTATGTTTCAGGTACGCTTTTGCAAGCTTGACAAACTTACTTAAGTGTTCAGATTTAGGTATGCAGATTTGTAAAACTGTAATTTATCAAGTATTGTATTTTTTTTTAGCATTATGTAATATTTTTTCATATTTGTCTATTTTTCAGAAGCATTAATAGTTAATGTTTGAGGACAAACATTTTCCAGAAGGGGGAAATATGTCATGGGAGCATTTTCCCTTCCCAGTTTCAAGATATTAATTTTAATATTTTTAGTCATTTTTAAGATATTATGTTCACATAATTTTATTTGTTTTTATTATTTGGTTGTATATTGCATTTTAATTTGTGTTTAGTATAATTGTCATTAATATAGATTCAGATTATTTTCAGTGAGACCAATTTATTAATTTGATTTAATTACTGTAAATTTGTAATTTTCAGATTTAATTAAGTAATGAAGTTCACCTGTAATCAGGTTTTTTTATTTCTGTTTTTTAATTGAGTGAATTTTATTTGACAGCGAATTGAAATCATCCAAGTTTGTATTGTGATTTAAAAACTCAAATCCTTTTGAGCAATGTCACTCCCCAAATTGAGTATTTTTCAGTTAGAGTATAAAAGTCGACCCAGGACTGACAGTCAGCAGTGCAAGTAAGAGCAGGAGTAAGAGTACAAGTAACAACAGAGGTACCATCAAGAGCAAGACCAAGATGTAGTACTCAACACCAGAAGATAGCACTCAAGAACACCAGAAGATGATCGATAATCCAGTACCAACCAGAAGAGATGACATCAGTAAAGAAGGACCAGAGCAGAACCTACAGAGTATCATCTGTTTCCTGTCTGTGGTGAATCCGGGATACAGCTTTCAAATAGCACAACCCTATCATGATTCTTCAAGACTAGAAAAGGGCAGATCAACAACTCAACGGATCATACTCATACGTGCCTTATCAACTGTGTTATCACTTCTTAGGATTATTCATTGGATTTTGGACATTGACATAAAATCATAAATTCATGGAACAACAATTCAATTAAGTTTTTTCGGACAATTCAAACATCAGTTCAAGAATAAGGAACAATTTGTAATCTGACAGAACAAGTGCTTTTAAGTTAATTCGGACAAATCATTGACATCAACAACTTTGGATATAAGAACAGTGACATTGAACATTAATAGTGCAGATTGTTTTCATTTGGACATTATTTTATATTTGACTTTAGTTATTTCTATTTATTAAATTGTTAAAACTTTGTTGAGTAGTAACTGTGCATACTGTCTAACTTAAGTCAATTCATATAGACCGACCCACTTGTCACCACGGGGTCGGGGTGTGGATCAACATATGCAGTAGTTCAGTTCCCCCTGGCTTATGTAACTGCATTCCATGCCCGATCCTCGGTGACAAATACCAGCAATCAATATATTTAAAAGTTGACTTATAGCCCTTTCCATAAAATGTTGTTATCTTTTCCTGGATTTGAGCTCTCCAATCAAATGGAGGTACAAACACTCTTTGCTTCCGGTTATCACTTGTTCTGTTGGATAACAATACACAACTTAAACCCTGAACACATTTTACAATTGTAACAAATTTAGTGCGGAGTCACAGTAAACAATGACCTAGTAATCTAAATATGATCAGTTTTACAACGAACAACACTTGCCATGTTAGGTTGATCACCGGAACTGTTTCATTGTATTTAAATGCTGAAACTGACAAGCGGACCAAATGATTTTTAGAAAAGGCCTATACTTTGGAGATGATTCAGACAAAGTTCTGTTAATTTTGGCACTGTGGTTTCATATGAGATCTTTCAGAAAAATTACTGCAAACAGACAGATATAAAATGGATGACATTCAAAATGAATGGCGTAAGCTTTTAGAATTAAAGTGTTATATGAGTGATTTAACTAGAGCTGTCCCCGAATGGCAGCCAGTTATATCCCCCGCTCATTGAATCCTGAATCAATATGGCAAGTGCAAATTTATGTGTGAGTTTACACAATACAGGTGTGGACACAGTACAAGTGTGGACAAAATACAAGTCTGAACACCATGATATACCTCCCATCTTTTTCCAGAAAATATACAAAGTTCAATAATTCATAAAGATTCCGCGGAACCTAGTGTCTCACCTGCTCCCTCCACTTTCATTATAATTTGGCCTTTATTAAGCTGTGGTTACTAAGAATTAACTGATCTTTGAGATTGTCAGGAAATTTACCAAAATTGGAACCAAAAATTTTTGAAATCTAACCATTGGCAATATTTGCTTTGACAAAAAGTCATCCAAAAAGATTGGTTGCTAACAAGAATTTCACAAAATTAATTGTCTTCGACTCAATTTGAGAGTACCAGTACATGTATCAGGAAATTTACCAAAATTGGAATAAAATATTTTTGAAATCTAACCATTGGCAATATTTGCTTTGACAAAAAGTCATCCAAAAAGCTTGGTTTCTAACAAGAATTTCACAAAATTAATTGTCTTCAACTCAATTTGAGAGTACATGTATCAGGAAATTTACCAAAATTGGAATAAAAAAAATTTGAAATCTAAGCACTGAAAATTTTTGTTTTCACTAAAATTCATTCAAAAAGTATTGTTGCTAACAAGATTGAATTCCCAATAATTTGAGACTAAAATTCATCCAAAAAGCGTGATTGCTAATAAAAATTCCCAATAACTGCTTGTCTTAGAGAGTGGCAGGAAATTTACCAAAATTGGAACCATATTTTTTATTCTTAAATTTCAGAATTATGTTTGGTATGAAAAATTACTTAAATATTTGATTGTATGCAAAAATTTTAAAAATTGTGAGTCTTGGGCATTTTTTTTCAGGAAAATTTACCAAAGTTGGAACCAGAATAAAATCCTTAAAGTTTATTACTTATCTATAGACTATATGCAACAATTCTACATCAAAATCAAATTTCCTAATGTCCAATTTGTTTAAACATTGTTGATATTAAGAACCAAAAGTGAAAATTCAGTCAAATTCATTGATGCGTGAAATATAGGTCAAGGTGACATTATTCTAGTATGAATGTTGGTTACTACTAAAGATGTAACCACTTACCAATCATCATCTGTCTATGGCATGTAGGTGCTGCGATATAGCGGATACAAAAAATTTGATTGCAAAAAACTAAATTCAAATTTTGGCAAAATACAGAAAAATTGAAAAAAAATTTCCAAAAATATACTTGGCATTAAATAATGAAGTAGTACTAAATATTATGTCAAAATTTCATTGATTTTGAGCAAGATTTCAGAAATATTGAAGTTCAAAAAAAAGGTTTAACATTTGGGTTAACCAAATGTTGATGCTGCCGACGACGGAATCTATGGTTGATATGTCTTGCCTTCGTGACATTCGTCGCAGGCTAGACAAAAACACCAAAGTTGCAATAACTTTATCAATATTTAATGAATCTATCTGAAAATACCAGGTGCAAAGGGTCATAAGGTACTACACATTCTGACAAAATTTGAAAAAGATATTCTAAAGAGGGTCTGAGATTGCGTGCAGACAAAAATTATCAATATGGGTACCTAAGTACAAAAATATGGAAGTAGCCCTAACTTTTTCAAAATTAAATGAATCAATCTGAAAATATCATGTGCACATGTTATATGATACTTAGAATTCTGAAAAAATTTGAAATAGATATTCAGAAGGGTTTCTGAGATATTAAAGCTTTGAACAAATTTTTTCAGTATAAATTCTAAGTCGGAAAATCCCCAAAATGCTATAATTCTAAAAAAAAATATGAATGAATCTGAAAATAAGACAGGCACAAGTTCTTATGGTTAATAACATGCATACAAAATTTGATTGTGAAATATTGAAGGGTTTCCAAGATAAGCTCCAGACAGATAGACCACGGACAAGGCGATTCCAATATACCCACCAACTTTGTTGCAGGGGCTATAATAATACATTAAGTATGATGAGTGTATTTGTAACAGTGTTGTGAAATGGATGTAAATATAAAGTCACTGATCCAAGAATTTATGGTCAAGGTAGCAGGACATGTGTCAGACTGGCAGGTATGTACAAGGATGTAGGTGTTATAGTTGTTTAGAAATTGATATAAACATGCTCCATGTTGAATTGCAGAAAGCTGTCATATGTGGTTCCTGAGAAAAATATGACACAAATGTTCAAAATGCTAAAAAATATTCTGTCAAACAGAAAATGGGCATGCAAGAGATCCAAAACTCTGTTACACAGTATAGGTCACCATACTGATACTCCATGCCAAATTGCTGAAGGCTGGCCCCGGGATATGTGGTTCCTGGGAAAAATGTGACAGAAATTTTCAGGACACAAAAAATATTCTAAGTTCCGTCAAACAGGAAGTGGGCATGCAAGAGATCCAAAACCTTGTTACACGGTATATGTCAGCGTACTGATACTCCATGCCAAATTGCAGAAGGCTGGGATATGCGGCAAGACGCAAAAAATATTCTAAGTTCCGTCAAACAGGAAGTGGGCATGTGAGGGATCCAAAACTCTGTTACAAAGTATAGGTCACCATACTGATACTCCATGCCAAATTGCATAAGGCTGGGATATGTGGTTCCTGAGAAAAATGTGACAGAATTTTCAAGACACAAGAAATATTCTAAGGTCGGTCAAACAGGAAGTGGGCATGCAAGAGATCCAAAACTTTGTTACATAGTATAGGTCACCATACTGATACTCCATGCCAAATTGTAGAAGGCTGGGACACTGTAAACTGGGAAATTTTTGCGCAGTCTTTATTTCGCGGGAAATCGACAGAATTTTAGTTCGCGCAGTTTTGAATTCGCGCTGTCAAATTGTAGACCATTGACTTTAATAATAGACGAATATATTCGCGCAGTTGTATTTTCGTGCTTCCATTCCAACCGCAAAATCGCGAAAATAAAACTGCCGCAAAAATTTCACAGTTTACAATATGTTGTTCCTGAGAAAAATTTGACAGAAAATTTTCAAGACGCAAAAAATATTCAAGTTCCGTCAAACAGGAAGTGGGCATGCAAGAGTTCCAAAACTTTGTTACACAGTATAGGTCACCATACTGATACTCCATGCCAAATTGCAGAAGATATATAGTTACTGAGAAAAATGTTACACAAATTTTTTGTGATGCCGACGCCAGAGGACGATGGACGCAAGACGACGGATAGTGATTCCTGTATGTCGCCACTGTGTGAACGCAGGCGACACAATAACAAAAGCTGTTGCCGAATAGCAGCCTGTTATACCCCCGCTCATTGAACCCTGAATCAATATGGTAATGCTAATTTAAATGTGTGTGGACATAATACAGGTGTGGTCAAAGCACAAGTGTGGACACAATAAAAGCATTGGCAAAGTTGCAGTGATAAAGTTACCGTCAAACAGGAAGTAGATGAGTTATGGACTTGAAAAGGGGAGACATGATACAACTCATCACACTAAAGCTTCAGACCAAATATCAAATCATTACTACATACGCAAGCTGAGAAATCCTTGACGAAAAATTTTAAAATATTGCTATAATGGGAAAAAATCAAAGTTGTGTCAAACAGGAAGTAGATGAGTTACGGACTTGAAAAGAGGAGACACTATACAACTCATCATACTTAAGCTTCAGACCAAATATCAAATCATTACTACATACACAAGCTGAGAAATCCTTGACAAAAGATGTTCCTGACGGATGGACATACGGACAGATGGACAAGAGTAAAACAGTATGACCCCCTCTCCTATGAAGCGAGGGTATAAAAAAGATTCTCATTGCCTTTGCGAAACGATAGCAATACCTATGTTTTGCTTCCCTGATTTTTGTTGTAGTTGAGACAACAAAAGTAGATATACATACCTATTTATACAGTGCGGCACATTCAATTTTAAACTCACTTTGACAGCATTATAGTTTGAAGGAAGCTCATTTTTTACACGTAGAGTTAAGACCTTGTCTCTGAAATAAATTGTGTAATACATTTAATTAATTAGGAACATACTTGGAAGACTGTATTCTTTGTTGTGTCACATGGAAAGATGTTTGCCTTGAACATAAGAGAGAAAAAAAACTACTGTTGTAAGTGCATTCAATTTTATTTCTACAAGTGTTAATTTTTGTCTACTAAAGTAAGAAAAATAGGTTGAATACAAGAGCTGTACAAAATGGCAGCCAGATATACCCCCCGCTCATTGAGCCCTAATTAATATGGCAAGTGAAAATTTAGGTAGGTGTGGACACAATACAGGTGCGGACGCAGTACAAGTGAGGAAACAATACAAGTATGGACAAAATGATATAATATTCAAGAAATATCTTTTCACAATGGTTCAAATGAAAATATTCTGTCCAAATAGGACAAAAATAAAATTCACCTTTATTTAGCCTCTTTGACATTTATTAGACAACAAGAGGCTCTTAAGAGCCGGTATCACTCACCTGGGCCATGGCTGACACAATAAGTTAAAATAATCCCGACGTTTAAGGGTCTCATTTTCAAGTTTGTTGATAGACACTGATGTTATATGATCCAAAATTAAACTATGTTCCCCATTGGCAGCTATTTTTGATGGGGCGTAGACTGACTGTCACCTTTCTTGAAGAAGACCATCTAAGGATCATTGTGCCTCACTTTGGTTCCAATTGGCCTAGTATTTTCTGAGGAGATCTTTGAATGATTTCCCATGGGTTCCAAGGTCAAACAATGTTCCCCGCTGACTGCCATCTTGGATGCTATGCCAACATGCTGGACACATTTTATGAAGGGGACCAAGTAAGGACCATTGTGATCAAGTATGATTCCAATTGGCAATGTACTTTCAGGGGAGAAGATCTTTGAATATGTTTCTCTATGGGGTCCAATGTTAAAACCACGTTCCCTGCTGGCGGCCATCTTGGATATGATGACTTGCCAAACAAGTTTTCTAAAGAGGCCACCTGAGGACCATTGTGACTAAGTTTGGTTCCAATTGGCCCAGTATTTTCAGAGGAGAAGTTTTGCAATATTGTCCAATTTTCGACAAAGATCCCCGCTGGCAGCCATCTTGGATGAAGTGCAGACTTGCAGGACACAATTTACAAAGGGGACCAAGGACTATTGTGACCAAGTTTGGTGTCAATTACTGCGCTGGTTTCAAACAACAAGAGGCTCTCAAGAGCCTGTATCGCTCACCTGGGTCATAGCTGACACAATAGGTCAAAATAATCACAATGTTTAAGGTTCTCATTTTCAAATTTGTTTATTAATGTTTAAGGGTCTCATTTTGAAGTTTGCTAATGTTTATTAATGTTTAAGGGTCTCATTTTGAAGTTTGCTGATGTTATATGATCCAAAATTAAACTATGTTCCACTGGCAGCTATTTTTGATGAGGCGTTGACCAACTGTCACCTTTCTTGAAGAATACCATGTTAGGATCCCTTTGGTTCCAATTGGCATAGAATTTTCAGAGGAGATCTTTAAATGATTTCCCATGGGGTCCAAGGTTAAACAATGTTCCCTGCTGACTGCCATCTTGGATGCTATGCGGACATCCAGACACATTTTATGAAGGGGACCAAGTAAGGACCATTGTGACTAAGTATGATTCCAATTGGCCATGTACTTTCAGAGGAGAAGATCTTTGAATATGTTCCCCTATAGGGTCCAATGTTAAAAACATGTTCCCTCCTGGCAGCCATCTAGGAAATATGATGTGGACTTGCTGAACACATTTTTTAAAAGAGGCCACCTATGGACCATTTTGACTTAGTTTGGTTCCAATTAGCTCAGTATTTTCAGAGGAGAAGATTTTTGCAATATTGTCCAATTTTGGACCAAGTTCCCATGGCGGCCATCTTGGATGATGTGCAGACTTGCCGGACAAAATTTTCAAAGGGGACCACCGTAAGGACTATTGTGACCAAGTTTGGTTCTAATTGGCGCAGTAGTTTAAGAGAAGATCTTTGAATGCTTTCCCATAGGGTCCAATGTTAAACTGCATTCCCTGCTGGCGGCCATCTTGGATATGATACAGACTTGCCAGACATTTTTTTTAATGGGGCCACCTATGGACCATTGTGCCCAAGTTTGGTTCCAATTTGACCAGTGGTTTCAGAGAAGATGTTTGAATGAAAAGTTTACAATGGACAGACCACTAATGACAAGAAGATCTCCATGGCATAGCCATGCAGTCAGCTTTAAATTTATACAGGCATTGAAGCTTAGATACCTCTACAATATCAACTGAGAAAGAAACTTACATTATGGGCAAGCAAAATAGGAATAAATAAAACAATATATATTTATATACAATTATTATTAAATTCTGCTTTAAATTGTGAAATAAGTATAGTTTATTACAGTATATTTGCAAAAAAATGTTAAAATTTGTATAAAAACACTTTTTTTGCTCTTGATTATGTAGCAAATAATTATTTCTAATAAAGTGATAGCAGGGAATTTCTCCTAAACTCAAAAGAGAAAAGTAAACCCAAAGAAGCTTTGAAAGCAGAATTTAAAGGGAAATAACCCATAACCATATGGCATTGAAAAAAAAAAAATTTTTTTTGGTGAAAAAAGTCAATAACTACAAAACAGGCAGTTGGATTTTCTTCAAAATTTCAGAGTATGTAGATCTTGATATGCTGAACATTTGTCAAATTTACACTTCACCTCTATCTGTTACAGTTTTTGAAATAAAAAATAAAAAATGCATAAATTTAGAAAATTTTACGGAAAAAGGGCTATAACTCTGAGACGGTTTTTCCGATTTTCTTCAAAATTGCAGGGCAGATAGATCTTGTCATTCTGAACAATTCTACTCCTGTCAGATTTTTGATATCTGCAACGGTTTTGAAGTTATTTGCCAAAAACAGCAATTTACCCCTATGTTCTATTTTTAGTAACAGCGGCCATGTTGTTTGGTCCTCGGACTAACCGAAAACATTTTTTAAACTACATACCCTGGTGATGACCCAGGCCAAGTTTGGATTAAATTGGCCCTGTGGTTTCAGAGGAGAAGATTTTTGAAGAAAAGTTTACGACGGACGGACGGACGACGGACGCCAAGTGATGGCAAAAGCTCACCCTGGCATAGCCAGGTGAGCTAAAAAGATCTTTGAATGCTTTCCCATAGGGTCCAATGTTAAAACTGTGTTTTCCGCTGGCGGCCATCTTGGATATGATACGAACTTGCCAGACATTTTTTTAAAAGGGGCCACCTAAGGACCATTTTGACCAAGTTTGGTTCCAATTGGCCCAGTAGTTTCAGAGGAGAAAATCTTTGAATATAGGGTCCATTTTTTGTCAAATAGATCCAACTGGCAGCCATCTTGGATGATGTGTTGACTTGCCGAACACAAGGGACCACTTAAAGACTATTGTGACCAAGTTTGGTTCCAACTGGCCCAGCTGATTCCGAGGATGAAGATGTTTGAAAACTTTACAACACAGTGATGGCAAACACTCACCATGGCATAGGCAGATGATTAGAAAAGTCATTGCAAGCTATGAAGCCAAGGTGCTATTTACAAATTGATAATGAAATTTGCATGGTAAGCAAGCAATAGTCATATACATTTAAATACAAAAACCAGAGGCTCCCAGGAGCCTTTATCGCTCACCTGGCTTTCAGTTGCCTCAATCAAGGAAACATTGAGTTGTTGTTGCTCCCCTTGGGGTCGTTGTCTCTTTGACACATTCCCCGTTTCCCTTCTTTTTCTTAAGTTATACAGTTGATGTTCAGTTTCTCAAACTTTTGTAGCTCGAACACCTCCAATATCTTGAACTGTTTTTAAAGTCTGATCATGTTTTACTATATTTCTTTGTTGGTCTTTTTTTGACAAAAAACGTTCTTGCTAAGGACCACTTTCGACACCAGTTTTGATGTCGAGACGTCATTTTGTAAATGGCAGTCAACAAACAATTTTCAACATCGGTTTTGAAGTCGCAACATCAATATCTATTTGAAAATCAAATTTCATTGAAATTGGACAATGTTGAATTTTCCCGCCTTTTTAGGTGGCCATTTTAAAAATGTCGGTCAACGAACAATTTTTAACATCAGTTTTGAAGTTGCGACATCAATATCTATTTGGAAACTGAATGTCATTGAAATCGGACAATGTTGAATTTTCCCGCCTTTTTTGGTGGCCATTTTGAAAATGGCGGTCAACGAACAATTTTGAACACTGGTTTTGAAGTCGCAACATCAATATCTATTTGGAAACCAAATTTCATTGAAATTGGACAATGTTGAATTTTCCCGCCTTTTTTGGGGGCAGTCATTTTGAAAATGGTGATCAAGGAACAATTTTCAACATCAGTTTTGAAGTCGCCACAGCATGGCAAACATTTCATCAGTTTACACTTGACCTTCATCTTCTATAGTTTTAGAAATAAAAGATGAAAAATACGAAAATTAAAAAATTTCTGTGAAAAAAGGGCAATAACTCCTACAAGGGTTTATGGATTTTCTTCAAAATTTCGAGGTGGGTAGACCTTGATATGCTGAACATTTTTGCAAATTACACTTGACCTCTATCTGTTACACTTTTTGAAATAAAAAATAAAAAATGCAAAAATTTTGAAAATTTAAAGGAAAAAGGGCTATAACTCCGAGATGGGTTTACAGATTTTCTTCAAAATTGCAGGGCAGGTAGATCTTGCCATGCTGATCATTTTTACTCCTGTCAGATTTTTGATATCTGTAACGGTTTTCGAGTTATTGGCCAAAAACTGCAATTTACTCCTATGTTCTATTTTTAGCAATGGCGGCCATGTTGTTCGACCTACTGCCTAATCGAACACAATTTTGAGAAGCCATACTCTGGTGATGATTCAGGCCAAGTTTGGTTACATTTGGCCCAGTGGTTTCAGAGGGGAAGATTTTTGAAATTGTTGACAGACGGACGACTGACGACAGACGCATAGTGATGGAAAAAGCTCACATGGCCTTTTAGGCCAGGTGAGCTAATTATTAAGATGTGAAATAAGTAAAGATTATGAATTAAGTATTTTTGCAAAAAATTGTAAAAATTTGTACAAAAACATTTTTTTTTTGCTCTTGATTATGTAACAAATATTTGTTCTTAATAAAATGATAGCAGGGATTTTCTCTAAAACTTAAAAGAGAAAAGTAAACCAAAGAAGATTTGAAAACAGATTTTAAAGGGAAATAACCCATAAACCATATGGCATTGAAAAAAAAAATTTTTTGGTGAAAAACAGTCAATAACTTCTACACAGGTATTTGGATTTTCTTCAAAATTTCAGATTATGTAGATCTTGATATGCTGAACATTTTTCCAATAAACACTTTACCTCTATCTGTTACAGTTTTTGATTTTTTTTTTTTCAAAATTGCAGGGCAGATAGATCTCGGCATTCTGAACAATTTTATCTTTGATATCTGCAACGATTTTTGAGTTATTTGCCAAAAACAGCAATTTACCCCTTGTTCTATATTTAGTAACAGCGGCTATGTTGTTTTGTCCTCGAACTAACTGAACAAATTTTTAAAACTACATACCCTGGTGATGATCCATGCCAAGTTTGGATTAAATTGGCCCAGTGGTTTCAGAGGAGAATATTTTTGAAAAAAAGTTTACGACAGACGATAGACCCCAAGTGATGGCAAAAGCTCACCCTGCCATAGCCAGGTGAGCTAAAATTCATAAGCCTTAGAGAAATTTCGTTACAACACTTTAAAACCAACTTTTCAAGAGAATTACAATGAAAAAAGTGTTTTTCTGCCACAGCTTTATTTCACAATATCTACCCCCTTATTTCTTTGAAAAATTGTCCCAGTCAAAAAGATCATTGAAAGTGGAATCACTGAAAAATCAATGTTGAATCACCTCCCCTTCCTTGTGTCTGACAATAATTATACTTCGTCATGCACATATCTGCATAGTGTCCTTCCTTTGTGTAAAGTTTCATCAAAATCCTTCCAGTGATTTAGGAGGAATTGCGCTTTGAGGTAATCTGTTCAGATGGAATCAATGAAAACTCAAAATTGAATTATCTCCCCTTTCCAACAATAATTATATTCCTTCATTCATATCTTCATATAGTTTCCTTCTTTTGTGTAAAGTTTCATCAAAATCCTTTAAGTGGTTTAGGAGTAGTTGCCCTTACAAGGAAATCTGTGCAGATGGAATCAATGAAAATTCAA
>MJUU01032397.1:74387-92362 GCA_002080025.1 Modiolus philippinarum
AAATCATATTCATTCATGCACATCTCCATATAGTGTCCTTCCTTTGTATAAAGTTTCATCAAAATCCTTTGGGTGGTTTCGGAGGAGTTGCACTTACGAGGTAATCTGTGCAGATGGAATCAATGAAAACTCAGTCAAATTATCTCCCCTTCCTGGTTCCAGACAATAATCATATTCCTTCATGCACATCTCCATATAGTGTCCTTCCATTGTCTTAAATTTCATCAAAATACTTTAAGCGGTTTAAGAGGAGTTGAGCTTACAAGAAGTGTGGACAGACGGATGGACAGACAGACAGACAGACAGACATGATTCATATATACCCCCTAAACTTCGTTTGCGGGCGGTATAATAATACAATTCTTTTCAAGCCAAAAGTGGATAAACCAATTCTTTTGAGCTGTTAACCTATTTCTCTTATGAATTGTATAAATAATGCAGTGAATTTTAAGTGCTGAACTGTTGTTCTGTCTTCGCATGATTGTGACTTTGCTGTTTTGTTTCAAATAGCAACATTGTTTCAAATAGCAACAAAGTTACAAAGTGATGTTCATTACAGCCTTTAAGATCTAACAGTGAGCCAAAGAAGTGATAGCTCATGATGCATAATGCGCTATCACTTAAGGCTTGAGCAATGAAATTCCCATTAAGCAATACCACTTGTTCATATCTAACCCAAGCTTCAAATTCTTGTTGTGTACCACAAAATAACTGTTCTAGAATATATCCTTACCTACTTTTTGGCTCCTCATCCAGAAAACCCATAATTCTAAATGGAACATTTATTGCTAATTCTCCCCTTTCCAACAATAATTATATTCCTTCATTCATATCTTAATATAGTTTCCTTCTTTTGTGTAAAGTTTCATCAAAATCCTTTAAGTGGTTTAGGAGTAGTTGCCCTTACAAGGAAATCTGTGCAGATGGAATCAATGAAAATTCAAAGTTGAATTATCTCCCCTTCCTGGTATTTGACAAAATCATATTCATTCATGCACATCTCCATATAGTGTCCTTCCTTTGTATAAAGTTTCATCAAAATCCTTTGGGTGGTTTCGGAGGAGTTGCACTTACGAGGTAATCTGTGCAGATGGAATCAATGAAAACTCAGTCAAATTATCTCCCCTTCCTGGTTCCAGACAATAATCATATTCCTTCATGCACATCTCCATATAGTGTCCTTCCATTGTCTTAAATTTCATCAAAATACTTTAAGCGGTTTAAGAGGAGTTGAGCTTACAAGAAGTGTGGACAGACGGATGGACAGACAGACAGACAGACAGACATGATTCATATATACCCCCTAAACTTCGTTTGCGGGCGGTATAATAATACAATTCTTTTCAAGCCAAAAGTGGATAAACCAATTCTTTTGAGCTGTTAACCTATTTCTCTTATGAATTGTATAAATAATGCAGTGAATTTTAAGTGCTGAACTGTTGTTCTGTCTTCGCATGATTGTGGCTTTGCTGTTTTGTTTCAAATAGCAACATTGTTTCAAATAGCAACAAAGTTACAAAGTGATGTTCATTACAGCCTTTAAGATCTAACAGTGAGCCAAAGAAGTGAGAGCTCATGATGCATAATGCGCTATCACTTAAGGCTTGAGCAATGAAATTCCCATTAAGCAATACCACTTGTTCATATCTAACCCAAGCTTCAAATTCTTGTTGTGTACCACAAAATAACTGTTCTAGAATATATCCTTACCTACTTTTTGGCTCCTCATCCAGAAAACCAATAATTCTAAATGGAACATTTATTGCTAATTCTCCACTTGTGCTGTATGTCATAACTGAAAACTAAATAAATATAGAAAAATAAAATGTGATTTTACATTTCTATAACACCCAATTGATACTTATGAATTCAAGCCAAGTTTTGTACTTCTAACGGAAAGTTTTTTTTAGAAGGAATAATATCAATTTATGTTCATAAATATCACCTACAACACATGGTTACTCAGAAAATATAAATAAATAATTCTACTTTCTTACTGATTTAATTAAATCAAAATTTTCATTCATAAGAGTCTGTAAATCTCGTAATGTGAATCAAAGAATACACGACAAAATTGCAATTTGAAATTGTTTCCTTGAAAATATGAGGTTGGAAGATATCGACATTTAACCTTATATTTAAAACATTATATATTAACTTATAAAATATAACTTCTGTGTACAATAATTGTGCCTGAAAGTGTCAAAACTGAACGAAACTACAAACCCTTTATATAAAGTCTAAAATTTTCCTTTCCTAAGGTCACACTACATGACTTGATGTTTGTCTCCCGGTTTGGAAGTGACTCTGAGTTTATCTACAGAGATCATTTGTTTCCTATACAAATGCCAAAACTGAGACACAAGTCATTGGTTTTACAAATCCTTAAACAAAGAATTTTTTATAAAGAAAGGTGCTGAAAATGTGGATAATTGAGGGCATGGTTTACTGTATACTGTACCTTTTGTAACTTAAGATATTTAGTTGAAAATTTTAACAAGAGGCTCTCATGAGCCTGTAGCTCACCTGGTCCAAAGCTAGCATAGACAATAACCTCAACAAGTGTGGATCGTATTGCAAGGCAATACAGAAGTCCCCTACCGGTGGAATAATTCTTTGTTATCTACCAGCAAAAATAGTTAAAGAAGAAAAGTTTTCCGAGCCCAAGGCCCATAACTCTGTCAAAAATCAATGGACCCAACCTATACTCAAACTTAATCTGTAACCCATAGTGGTTGATTAACAATGCAAATATCAGCTTCATATCTGAAACAGTTTAGAATAAAGTGTGGAAAACCTATATTTTACCAAAATTTTCTAAGTCAAAGGGCCATAACTCCGTCCTTAATCAATGGACCGGAACCAAACTTGAACTTGATCTGTAACTCATAGTGGCAGTTTCACATAGCACATATTAGCTTCATATCTGGAACGATTTAGAAAAAAAAGTCCGGAAAACCTATATTTTACCAAAATTTTCTAAGTCAAAGGGCCATAACTCTATCCAAAATCAATGGACCAAAACCAAACTTGAACTTGATCTGTAACTCACTGTGGTAGACTCACATAGTAAATATTAGCTTCATTTCTGGAACAGTTTAGAAAAATAGTCCGGAAAACCTATATTTTACCAAAATTTTCTAAGTAAAAGGGCCATAACTCCGTCCAAAATCAATGGACCAAAACCAAACTTGAACTTGATCTGTAACTCACTGTGGTAGACTCACATAGTAAATATTAGCTTCATTTCTGGAACAGTTTAGAATAAAGGGCTACGCCGAGCGCAGCATGATGCGACCGCAACATGTCGAATACTGAAATTTGAACAAGTGTAATTCAAAATGAATGAGGACACAGTAAAGAGCTTAATACAGTAATTAAATGGACCAAATAAAGAACTTGAATCAGTTGCAATATTTGGTACCTTTGGCCCCTTTAGCTCGGAAACGGTAAAAGCTATGCCAAATTTGTTGACATACTACTGAAAGCTTATATCAAGAAGAATCCAAAGAAAAAAACTGATCGAAATCCGATTAATAATAAAGATTTCTAATATTTCAAAAAATTACAATTTTGGCCCCTTTGACTCCTTATAGCTCGAAAACGGTAATAGCTATGCAAAATCCAATGACATTCTACCGACAGCTTACATCAAGAGGAAACCAAAGAAAAAAATCCTATTGAAATCCGATGAAAAATAAAGATTTCACATATTTTGAAAATTTGCAATTTTGGCCCCTTTGACCCCTTGTAGCTCTGAAACCGTAAGAGCTACACAAAATCCGTTGACATAGCACTGAAAGCTTATATCAGGAGGAATTTAAAGAAAAAAATCCCATCGAAATCCGATGAAAAATAAAGATTTCACATATTTCGAAAATTAGCAATTTTGGCCCTTTTGACCCCTTGTAGCTTGGAAACGGTAAGAGTTATGAAAAATCCGTTGACATTACACTGAAAGCTTATATCAAGAGGAATTCAAAGAAAAAAATCCCATCAAAATCTGATGAAAAATAAAAATTTTAGGTTATCTGTAAATTTACGATTTTGGCCCCCTTTGGCCCCTCATAGCTCGGAAACGGTAAGAGCTGCACCAAATCCATTGACATACTACTGAAAGCTTACATCAAGAGGAATCCAAAGAAAAAAATCCCATCGAAATCCGATGAAAAATAAAAATTTTATGTAATCTGCATGTTTGCAATTTTTGCCCCGTTTGGCCCCTCATAACTCGGAAAGGAAACAAATTTTCAAAAATCTGATGCTGCAGCGCCTATTTATTTTTCAGAAGGAATCCATTGCAAAAAACGGCATCAAAATCGGACTAAAAATAAAAAAAATAAAATTTTTAAAATTCGTCCCTTTTGGACCCCATTTATCTCCTGAACGGTACATGCGACGTGAAATCCGTTGCCATACTACTGATTGGAAATTACCTCAGGAGCACACTGAAAGAAACCCCACCAAAATCCGATAATTAATAAAAATTCTACAGCTAAATAGGTGAAAACACCCAATTTTGCCCTTTTTGGCCCCTATTTTAAAAACGGGAGGGGCCATAATAACCAAAACAGATCCACACCCAGACAAATCGAAAAGTCCAGAGGCCTTGCAGGACATTCGGTCAGGCAAATAAGGAAAAGTTGCCTGACCGAACATGAATTTACAGGACCTGCAGTTTCACTGCATATGGGAAATCTCAATTTTTTACCTGACATTCGGTCCTGTTGGCTTATAATGTTTGCCAGACCGACTCAAGTTTTGCCTGATTTTTCCTTCGGTCAGGCAGTTTTCGATATGTCTGCACACCTTCCTTTTGTGCCAAAGGCATTGTGTTAAAATTTCATAAGGATTGATCAACTTGAACTTGAGTTATTGGCCAAAACTTAAAGTGTCTACAGACAACGACGCCGACCACGACAACGACGACGACGACAGCGCCATACCATTATACGACCACTAAATTTTTTGCGGTCGTATAAAAATAGTCCGGGAAAACCTATATTTTACCAAAATTTTCTAAGTAAAAGGGCCATAACTCCGTCCAATATCAATGGACCGGAACCAAACTCAAACTTGATCTGTAACTCATTGTGGTAGACTCACATAGTGAATATTAGCTTCATATCTGGAACGGTTTAGAAAAAAAGTCCGGAAAACCTATATTTTACCAAAATTTTCTAAGTAAAAGGGGCATAACTCCGTCCAATATCAATGGATTGGAACCAAACTCAAACTTGATCTGTAACTCACTGTGGTAGACTCACATAGTAAATATTAGCTTCATATCTGGAACGGTTTAGAAAAAAAGTAAGGAAAACCTATATTTTACCAAAATTTTCTAAGTAAAAGGGGCATAACTCCGTCCAATATCAATGGACCGGAACCAAACTCAATCTTGATCTGTAACTCACTGTGGTAGACTCACATAGTAAATATTAGCTTCATATCTGGAACGGTTTAGAAAAAAAGTCCGGAAAACCTATATTTTACCAAAATTTTCTAAGTCAAAGGGCCATAACTCCGTCCAATATCAATGGACCGGAACCAAACTCAAACTTGATCTGTAACTCATTGTGGTAGACTCACATAGCAAATATTAGCTTCATATCTGGAACGATTTAGAAAAAAAAGCCGGAAAACCTACATTTTACCAAAATTTTCTAAGTTAAAGGGCCATAACTCCATCCAAAATCAATGAACCGGAACCAAACTCGAACTTGACCTGTAACTCATTGTGATAGACTTACATACCAAATATTAGATAAATATCTCGTACAGTATGAGAAAAAAGTCCAGAAAACTGAGTGTGACGGACTGACGGACTGACAGACTGACAGACTGACGGACTGACGGAGTGCAAACCTAAAGTCCCCTTCGGCGAAGCCGGTAGGGGACTAATAATAAAGGGTCTCATTTCTAGTGTGATAATAAACCTAGATGTAATATGGCTCACTATGTCAAAGGAGATGATCTTTGTATACATTTCCCTTAGGGTCCTATGTATAACTATGCTTCCCATTGGTGGCCATCTTGGATCTAATGTGAACTTCCTGGACACAATTTTCAAAGTGGGCCATCAAAGGACCAGTGTTACCAAGTTTGGTTCAAATAAGAAAAGTAGTTTCAGAGGAGAAGATCTTTTAATGTGTTTTCCCTTAGGGTCCAATGTTAAACTAAGTTCTCCACTGGCAGCCATTTTGGATATGACAGACTTGCCAGACACATTTTTCAATGACAGCCAATAAAGGACAGTTGTTACAAGGTTTGGCTCCAATTAGCCATGTACTTTCAGAAGAATCGATCTTTGAATGTGTTTTCCCATAGGGTCAAATGTTAAACTATGTTGTCCGTTGGCGGCCATTTTGGACCTGATGGGAACTTGTTGGACACATTTTTCAAAGGGGACCAACTAAGGACAGTTGTGACCAGGTATGGTTTCAACTGGCCAAGTAGTCTCAGAGGAGAAGATCTTTGAATGTGTTTTCCCATAGGGTCCTATGTTAAACTATGTTGTCCACTGGCAGCTATCTAGGATCTGATGGGAACTTGTCGGACACATTTTTCAAAGGGGACTAACTAAGGAGTTGTGACCATGTATGGTTCCAATTGGCCATGTAGTCTCAGAGGAGAAGATCTTTGAATTTGTTTTCCCATAGGGTCCTATGTTAAACTATGTTGTCCACTGGCAGCCATCTAGGATCTGATGGGAACTTGTCGGACAAATTTTTCAAAGGGGACCAACTAAGGACAGTTGTGACCAAGTATGGTTCCAATTGGCCATGTAGTCTCAGAGGAGAAGATCTTTGAATTTGTTTTCCCATAGGATCCAATATTAAACTAAGTTCTCCTCTGGCTGTAATTATTGGATGAGGTCCACAACTTCCATCATGAAGATAAATGTAGTCCTTGACAAATTTAACATTTTTGCTTTAAATCTAACCTCTATCTCAAATCTTTATTGAAACACGAGGGTAAATGTATTAAGTTACAAAAATTTGACCAATAAAGGGCAATAACTCCTCTTAAACAGATTCAGATTTTCTTCCAAATTTCTAGGTGGATAGATCTTGATATGCTGAACAATTTTGCAATTTATGATGACCTCTATCTGTCATAGTTTTTTTTATAAAAAAATTAAAAAATATTAAAATTCGAAAATTTTGCAGAGAAAGGCCAATAACTCTAAGACAGGTTTTTTGGATTTTCTTAAAAATTTTAGTAGCCAGGTAGATCTTGTCATGCTGATCACTTTTAACCCCATGTCAGATTTTTGATATCTGTAATGGTTTTTGAGTTATTTGCCAAAAACAGCAATTTACCCCTATGTGCTATTTTTAGTAACGGCAGCCATGTTGTTTGAACCTTGGACTAATCGATCATAATTTTGAATCTAGATACCCTGGTAATGATTCAGGCCAAGTTTGGTTAAAATTGGCCTAGCGGTTTCAGAGAAGATTTAAGAAAAAGTTTACGACAGATGGACCGACGGACATCAAGTGATTGCAAAAGCTCACATGGCTTTTAGGCCAGGTGAGCTAAAAATATGGAATTTTTATGGCCGAATATCTAACCTAACAATCACAAACATTATGCTTTAAATTCATATTTCAATTAAATTCTTTTTGTTAATTACAATTTTTTGTATGTACTGACCTCTCCAGCAGGAGGGACAATTGTCATAACTTTAGACTTCTCAAACTCTTCCAACTTGACACACTGATGAAAATTACATTTCTCCAGCTGTACACTGCTCCCATATGCTGCAACAAGAAAGGGAGATCTTTTATAAATTTTGTTCTGATTTAATTCTATGTTTTCACCAAGAAATAAGTGTTACCTTCCTTTATTGTATTTTCACCAGATATGATGTCATTCTTTTTGTCTATCTTTTTATGCCTTTAGACATATTTCAGAACTTCATTTCTTTAATTTATATAAGAAATATTGACATTCATGCATGCTGTTCAACATTTAGCAAAGAATTCTGCTAAAACCAGTGCTGGGGACTGTCTTGAACTTACTATGAGGAATGAGCAAAGCTCATTGTTGAAGGCCTCATGGTGACTTCAGGATGAAGGACAACAAGGATGTTGTTTCTTTGCTTGGTTCTACCATGTGTTTGTGGAGACTTTGTCTCATGTACATTTACTCCATATTCTTTCATTGTTTATGTATGGTAATCCATTATGTACAGATTTCCTCTTTTGAAAGTACATGTATTGTGATTCTTCAATAAAATCAACAAAATATTTATTGGTCAATTGTTCATTATCCTGATATAGACAGTGGTATTGACTGTGCAGAGGTAAGGACCATGACTCCAGCACATCATTACTGATGTGTTAAGCAATACAACTATCCTATGTACAGTCAATATATTCTCCATTATGAACAATTAATTTTGTTGCGACGAAAAAAGGCACAGAAAGTGAGACATAAGTGTACAAAGTATAACAGCTATGGTGAAGTTTTTGTCATGTTTAGTTTTTGTCAGTTTCTCATTAACTATAGCTGGTAGGTCATTTATATTTGGTATGTACCTTAGTCTTGGGTAGTACATGAAAGTCTGTGATATGTTTTTTGTCAATTTCATGTTGTAGTCAGCATGTTAAGCTTTTCTTATTAATTTTAACTTTATTCGGATTATCCTAAATTCGCGAAAATTTCAATCAGCAAAATATTATCTTACTGAGGCCTTATACAGCAAATGATAAATCGTGAATATTTCAGTCTGCGAAAATAAAATCCATCAACTTTGAAAGAAATCGCAAAATTTGCAACCCGTGATAATAACCACTTATAGGGTATTAATGGCAGGTCAATAATATTTGGTATGTGGGTTGGTTTTGATTAGTAAATAACAGTTTGGAAAATGGCTTTTGTCAGTGACCTCAATTTTACTGTCATGTGATTATGTTTATCTGATTAGGTCAGCTTCTTGAAAACTATTTATTGTAGGCCGAATTATTATTTGGCTTGTGGGTTGGTCTGGGGTAGAAATTGACATCTGTTACAGTAAAACTCGAATATAACAAACACGCATATAACGAATTTACGCATATAGCGAAGTTTATTGAAATCCCCGGCCAAAAGCCTTTAAGATTCATTATAATTTATTAGTTTATAACAAATCCGCTTTTAGCGAATTTTCTGTTATAGCCAAGTCCTTACTGATCCCCATGATCAATAATTACGTGTACTTTTTGTCGGATATAACGAGGTCCCAACCATACAGACAGAGCGATAAGCTAAAGTCAGATGTAAAGCTCCGCGTAAAGCTTATCCTACTGTCAAGCAAATACACAATGATGAGAGGATACAAATCATTGTGTACTTGCTGGATATCAGGATAAGTTTAGCTCGGTTCATCACATCTGAGGTTTAGCTTGTTGCTGTGAAGGGTGGGCCAAATGCAAAATAGTAAATTGTCAACCATCCGTATCGAATGGTCAAATGTGTAATTTTGATTTTATTTGAAATAATTTCTGATCAATAAATTCAGGAAGGTAAAAGTTTTTGTCATTTTTATTTCGATTCAAATATGACTTTGCTGTCTTGTAAAAGAAAGGCAATTTCTTTACATACAAAATATGAAATTATTCAATATGCCAAGAAAGAAAATCAGCCTTAAATGACATCGTCAAAATCTGACATATACCGAGTAGTCTTTGCATAATTTTGAAAATTTGTATATACAATATTTTTCATTTCGTAATTAAAACGTAAAATATATTACTTTGTACAAAAATATGGATTTTATTTTTAGATTACCTGATTTACATGTAAATGTTCATCTGTTAAAATGAATTTGTTATATAATATAACGAAGTTCGCTATAACAATATAACGAATTTCGTTTATAACAAATTTATTTCAACAGTCCCATGAAATTTGTTATAAGCAAGTTTTACTGTATATGGTTTCCTCATTGACCTCACTGTCATGGTTTAGTGAGCATGCTAAGTTTTTCTGATAAGGTATATTTCTCATTGCTTATTGATGGTAGTTCAATGACATTTGGTATGTGGATATCAGTTTGGCTTTTGTCTGTGACCTCAATTTCTAATAAGCATGTTAAGTTTCTCAATACATGTACCTACAAATGGTAGGTCAGTGATAATTCATGGTGAAGTGAATGTGTTTAGTTTCTCCTAAGATATCAATGGTAGGTCACTGATAATTGGTCTTGTGGATTGGTGTTTGGTAGTAAGTCTGCTATATGGCTTTCTGATTAACCTAAGACTTATAATATTTGGTTTGGTTTTGAGTAAAACATTTAGTCTGCTACATGGCTTTATAATCTCAGTGACCCAATAACAAAGTCTAGTGATCTGATTAGGTCAGTTTGATTTTTTCACATCAATTAAGCCTAAGTACGGACGGGCAAAACTTTTTTTTAGGTCCACACTTGTCAACAACTATTTATGAGTACATATATTTGTATTCAAAAGTTATGTAACTTGAGAGTGTGTGTAAAGTATTGAATACAATAATATGAATCTACTTGTTTTGAAAGAAAATGTATATGATTACCTTTACTCTTTCCTTCCAAAATCCTCAAATCTTCATTTAATGTGATTTTAATTTGAGGACTACCACTGACAAAGTTTTTCATTATCATATTGCCTGCAACTTCTAATCTTGAAATTGTTCCCTGTAAAATACTTATCATATTCAGCAACAAAAAAACAAATAAGAAATCTTTCACAGAAAATGATGGCCTTTCCAGTAATACACAATTTATGAGATCACTGGATCTGATTCTGAAACTACCTTATATGACAACATGACATAAGTTTTTTTAGGCCTCTGTTGTTTACACTGATAATGCCAACCTTGTGTTTTTCATACTAGAATCTTACTTCATTGTTTTTAATATGTTGTTTTAATTTGTATGCAGACAGTCAAATGCATTCTACACTCATGATCTTTGAGGATCTCTTGACATTCGGGTAAGTTGTTGACATTTCACAAGATTCTTTTACGGTCAAATGAGTTTTGTAAACATTTTAAATCTTTTAAATTGCATCCCTTTTCATTTAATTGTGACAAGTAACGCACATTTTGTAGTCAAACAACATTATTTTGGTCAGCTTGGCTTATTTAGGGCTAACCAAGGATGCCTAACGAATGATCATGTGACAATTCCATTTTTACCTTCACATTAAAAATGCAATGTACTCACAACTCCAGTATTGATCATACTATTAGAGAGAGAAATGAATGTATACAAGTGCAATCATCAAAAGTTGTCAATTATAACTTTAGTTTCAAATAAAATAAACCAAAGTAGAATTTATGACTATTCATGGCATCTTCACTCATATATAACTGTGAGTTTCCGTGTTGGGGTAGATTTGAAGAGTCATGAAAAATATGTATGTTTAACTATGGGCAAAATAGATTGTACTGATATACAATGTTGAACTCAAAGTGCCAAAACAGTTATGAATGACTGGTGTCCAAAGTCTTTTGGTTTGTAATACATTGACAGTGTATGATATAAATCAATACTTGTTTTGCTATACATGTTCATAAATTTCTAAATTTGACGTCAGAAACAAGAATTATGTATGAGGAAAATTCTTATTGATCATCTGGATATTGAGTTTGATGTTCACACAAGTACAGATGGCCATCTGCATAGAATCTGGTCCATCAGACTCATCCAAACTCTTTCATGTTCAAGTTATTACCAAGTGGTTCACAGCACAAAACTTCTTCAAGGGCTTATCAAATCAATATTTTAATGTCTTTATTATAAAACTATGTTTCCTACTGACAGCACATTGGGTTGAATACATTATCTAAGGGGGAACAATGTTGGTTAGGATAACCTTAGCACTATTAGCATCATGTTCAGTTTGGACTAACCATGAAAGTCTCTGAAAATCTTTAAATTAAAGCCTATGAGGTCCAGTTCTCAACACAACACCAGTGTTCTTCATCAATATGAAAGCAATGAATTCTCTGAGTTACACATATAAACTATTGCCATATGTAGTGACAGGGGCAATGTTGATCAAGGACTGTACTAACTCTCTTAGTGTAAAATAGAAATTGGCAATGGTTAGATTGATATTTAATCAATTTCCTGTATTTGCTGTATCAATTTAGCAAAATTAGAATTACAATAAAAAAAACTAGAGCTGTCGGCAAAGCCAGACTAATACCCCCCGCAACTGCATTTGAGTACCAAGGCATGTCATTTTGAAATTTGACCTTTAGCCACATGGTAATTGGAAAGTAAATGTAACAGAAATAAAGCATGTCAGGACTGAAATTATTCCAATCAGTTCATATCTGGTACATGTACTTCATTTAAAGGGTAATACATTAAATAATATATAATTCGGTGGATACAAACCTGATTTAACCAAGCTTTCGGCACAAAATGAGCAAGGATTTACTATCATTAAGGTCAAAGGTCAAAGTCAAGGTCACAGTGACCTAAATTTGGTACGCCACACATCGTCTTCCCATGATGCATCCACACACCAAGTTTGATGATCCTAGGTGCTACGGTACAAAAGCTGCTCCGGACACGAAATGCACATGGTTTTTCTATCATGAAGGTCAAAGGTCAAAGTCAAGGTCACATTGACCTAAATTTGGTACACGACACATTGTCTTCCCATGATGCATCCACACACCAAGTTTGATAATCCTAGGTGCTACGGTACAAAAGTTCTGCTCCGGACACGAAATGCACATGGTTTTACTATCATTAAGGTCAAAGGGCAAAGTCAAGGTCACAGTGATCTAAATTTGGTATGTGACACATTGTCTTCCCATGATGCATCCACACACCAAGTTTGATAATCCTAGGTGCTACGGTACAAAAGTTTTGCTCCGGACACGAAATGCACATGGTTTTACTATCATAAAGGTCAAAAGTCAAAGTCAAGGTCACAGTGACCTAAATTTGGTATGCGACATCTCATCTTCCCATGATGCATCCACACACCAAGTTTGATAATCCTAGGTACTACGGTACAAAAGTTCTGCTCCGGACACGAAATGCACATGGTTTTACTATTATATAGGTCAAAGGTCAAAATCAAGGTCACAGTGAACTAAATTTGGTACGTGACACATCGTCTTCCCATGATGCATCCACACACCAAGTTTGATAATCCTAGGTGCTATGGTACAAAAGTTCTGCTCCGGACACGAAAGGGGACGGACAGACGAACAGATGGACAGACATAGTTATTCCTATATACCCCACCCAACTTTGTTTGCGGGGGGTATAAAAAAATGCCAATTGCCAAAAAACATACTTCTTAACATCAGTCTTTGATTATGAATTATCCACATTTGTTTTTAATTATATTTTTCTGAAGATTTTTGCCCTGTTGTTCATATGAAGGCAGAAAACTGGACAAGATGTATTCTTCAATCTTTGTCGAAAATTTTGGACGTACGTACAGACGGACGTACGGACGGACGTACGGACAAGGGTAAAACTTAATGCCCCCATCACCTAATGGCGGGGGCATAAAAATACACATAACTTGCTTCTCTACAGTTTGTTGGTGACCTGCTGAAGGTCAGTATTTCCCTTCTTTATATACAGGGCTTCATCATCTAATAGGTTGTTCTTACCTTAAATTTTATCTTCGATCTACAGTTTATGTGAATTGTTAAATTTTTATCAAAGATAGATTGTGATGACTTCTGACTGGCCATATTATAAAGAAATTTTGTGGTTATTTGGTGTTGATATTCCTATAGAAAGTAGAGTAGAACCTGCTTGAGAGGCCACCTGTATTAAGAGACCAACCTGTTTTAAGAGACCACTTAAAATTTATTATTTATTCAATTACTTCGTTCAATTCCTAATTTTGACTTTTATAATTTTTAAAATACTTACATTTGCATTTACTGTTCCAGTTAGTTTTTCTATAACATCAACAAACAATTCATTCTTCCTTGGTTCCTAAAAAGATTATCTAGTTGAAATATTTGCAACTAATTTTACATTAAAAAAAAATATTTCAACAGTTTAAACAAGTATATGAAGACATCAAACAGAATAAGGTTTGACACAGTCTTTAATGGTTGAAGGTAAATGAGTAAAAAATTTTGCAAAAGTAGACTTTATTGGATATAATGCCAAACAAATTTTCATATATACATTCAATATTACCTATATTTACAGCATTTTTATTTGGATTTTACCTACATCATTTTGATTTGGATATCATAATCAAAGCTCCAATGGAGCTGAATCTCGAAGCCCTGAAATTCTACATGTGGCAAAACTTCGTAGTCATCCAAAGAACTACTGCATACGTCTGCATGTATTAAGTTATATGAAAAAGAAAGGAAATGGGGTAAATGTCAAGGAGACAACATCCCATATCCAGGTTAAAACGACCCAAAACAAAACATCTAGGGATCACCATATGGTCTTCAACACAGTGAGGAACCTCACACCATATAGTAAGCCCTATAATGGCCCCAAAAGGTAAAAAAGTGAATAGTCCGTAATACGTGAAAATAATCGGATTGTGTGATTTCGCATGTTGATTTTATTGCTATTATATATTATCAAGTGCATTTGGCCACTTATTGCGATTTTAAAGGCGTAAAACTTCTTAAAAGGCGACCGCGAAGCGAGAGCCTTTTAAGAAGTTCTCAGTCTTTAAAATCGCTGTAACTGGCCAAATTGCGCTTGGTAATTAATTTGTGCGAAAATTCGAACGAACAAATAGCGATAGTTGTATTTTGAATGCTACGAAACATTTACTACACTATTTTAAGAATACACACTACAACGACTCGTTATTGATTTTTTGTAACTATGAATGGGGACATGTTTGACATAAATAAACTAGACATCGGAGAGATGGCAGCCATCTCTGTGGGCCCCGCTGTATAATATGTGCAAATTTAAGTGTGTGTGGACACAATACAGGTGTGGACACAGTACAAGTGTGGACACTTCACAAGTATGGACACCATCATATTATCAAGATATCAACAGAATGTAAGCAATAATCTGACCTTGAAGATAAAGGTCAAGGTCAAAGGTCACCAATCATTGTTCATGACACATCGTCTTGAAGAGTTCTATCTACATGCAAAATATCAAAAGCCTTTCTTAAAAGACAAAAAAGTTATAGCCCGGACACCACTTGTCATTATAAAAGACAAAATCTGACCTTGACGACAAAGTTCAAGGTCAAAGGTCACCAATCATTGTTCATGACACATCGTCTTGAAGTGATCTATCTACATGCAAAATATCAAAAGCCTATCTCAAAAGACAAAAAAGTTATAGCCCGGACACGACTTTGTTACGGACGGACAAATGGACGCACAGACGGACAGACGGAGGGACGGACGGACAGAGTGATTACTATAGGGCGTCCGCCACATAGTGGCGGGGCCCTAATAATTTAAATCATAATTATAGAACACCAATCCCTGATTCTATTAGGCACCAATTGATACTCAAAACAATAAATACGTTACTGACTTTGAAAATTTATAAACGTAATGTTATAAACTCAATGTTATAATACTAAATTAATCGCGCTTCTGGACACGTGTACTTATGTAAACTTTAAATATAGATCCCTTCAGTTGTGTGAATACACATCTGACGTTTTATCGTATGTTTCATTTTAAACCAATAAAAACATCTTATAAATGTCAATGGGCGTGTTTTCCCATCAGATTCATTTTCTATAAGCAACGAGTAAAAAAAACGAGTAATTTGATTAACATGCACATTGATTTCAGTTTAATAAAACAACACTGTATTCAACTTCAAGAAAATGAAGAAATATAACTTAAATACTAAATGTATCCGATTTTGAAAGTATTTTATTGGAAGCACGAAGATCATCTTTTAGAGCTGTTAATAGGCTTGAAGCCTCACGTGGGGCACGTGATTTTTTCTTGCCATATCAATATCTCTCCAGCCATTTCATGGCTTCAAGATAAAAAACACAGAAGTAATGAAGAAATAAGTACATTTGCCATGTTTGCAATAATTTTGTCAACATTTGCCATCAGTGGAAAAGTGGATGCTTATAATTCTTAAAGACAATTCTAAACTAGAGAGTAAATGCCCCCGCTGCCATCATTCAAGTTTTCTCGATGTAAAAGTTTTGGATAAAATTTAGCTATTCTGTTTGTGTCTGTAAGACACATATGATGCCCCTGCAGTTTGATATAAAACATGGAAATCTAATTTCTAAGCATTGATATAACTGTGGCTTTAATATTGTGATAACAGTTCCAGAATACATATTTCAATAAAATGGCCAAGTTCAACTACCCCTCAAAATCACAATTTTTGGCCCAAATCTAAACCATGACAATATGCACATCTTCAATCCATGCCTAATCACTGAGCAAAGTAAAATAAATGAAGCTTTAATATTGTGGGAGGAGTTATCCGGAATAACAATTCCAGAACATAAATTTCAATAAAATGGCCAAGTTCAACTACGCCTCAAAATCACAATTTTTGTCCACAATCTAAACCATGATAATATGAGCATCTTTAATCCATGCCTAATTAGTGTGCAAAGTAAAATAAATGTAGCATTAAAATTGTGGGAGGAGTTGTCCGGAATAACAGTTCCAGAACACACATTTCAATAAAAAGGCTGATTTACAATAGTAACCAATGGTAACATGGTCGGAATCAGTGCATTATGAACGAAAACTTCTAGTAGTAATTGCAAGGCTTCTAATTCAATGTACCATATAAAAATGTTTACTGTAACATTGAATCCAGAAACTAAGAAATGTTCAGTAGTGACCGGCTACTGGCTACCGGCTACTCCTCAAGGTAGCCGGCGTGTCACATGATTCAGCAACAGTATATAAGGAGTTGCATCTGCACACTGCAGTATTCCTCTGATGAAGGTCCATGAATGGACCGAAACCGGTCAGGATATAAATCGACAGAAGCTCTAGCCTCTACTCGGAGTGCTTTTCTTCTATACTTTAAACTAAAATTTTTTTCCGTTTAAAGACTAGAGGCAAGCCTTAACATTAAGCTGCTACTGCCATGGCTTCAACCTGAAAATGTCGATTTTTATATATTGTTGAGCTGATTTACAATAGTAACCAATGGTAACATGGTCGGAATCAGTGCATTATGAACGAAAACTTCTAGTAGTAATTGCAAGGCATCTAATTCCATGTACCATATAAAAAATGTTTACCGTAACATTGAATCCAGAAACTAAGAAATGTTGAGTAGTGACCGGCTACCGGCTACTCCTCAAGGTAGCCGGCGTGTCACATGATTCAGCAACAGTATATAAGGAGTTGCATCTGCACACTGCAGTATTCCTCTGATGAAGGTCATGAATGGACCGAAACCGGTCAGGATATAAATCGACAGAAGCTCTAGCCTCTACTCGGAGTGCTTTTCTTCTATACTCTAAACTAAAATTTTTTTCCGTTTAAAGACTAGAGGCAAGCTTTAACATTAAGCTGCTACTGCCATGGCTTCAACCTGAAAATGTCGATTTTTATATATTGTTGAGCTGATTTACAATAGTAACCAATGGTAACATGGTCGGAATCAGTGCATTATGAACGAAAACTTCTAGTAGTAATTGCAAGGCTTCTAATTCCATGTACCATATAAAAATGTTTACCGTAACATTGAATCCAGAAACTAAGAAATGTTCAGTAGTGACTGGCTACCAGCTACCGGTTACTCCTCAAGGTAGCCGGCGTGTCACATGATTCAGCGACAGTATTTAAGGAGTTGCATCTGCACACTGCAGTATTCCTCTGATGAAGGTCCATGAATGGACCGAAACCGGTCAGGATATAAATCGACAGAAGCTCTAGCCTCTACTCGGAGTGCTTTTCTTCTATAATTTAAACTAAAATTTTTTTCCGTTTAAAGACTAGAGGCAAGCTTTAACATTAAGCTGCTACTGCCATGGCTTCAACCTGAAAATGTCGATTTTTATATATTGTTGAGCTGA
>MJUU01032397.1:112702-128443 GCA_002080025.1 Modiolus philippinarum
CCATAGGGTCCAATGTTAAAACTATGATCCCCGCTGGCGGCCATCTTGGATATAGCGCGGATCTGAAAAACAACTTTTTTGCAGGGGACCATCTAAGGACTATTGTGGCCAAGTTTGGTTTCAATTGGCTCAGTAGTTTCAGAGGAGAAGATCTTTGAATGTCTTTTTCCATAGGGTCCAATGTTAAAACTATGATCCCCGCTGGTGGCCATCCTGAATATAGCGCGGATCTGAAAAACAACTTTTTTGCAGGGGACCATCTAAGGACTATTGTGGCCAAGTTTGCTTTCAATTGGCCCAGTAGTTTCAGAGGAGAAGATCTTTGAATGTCTTTTCCCATAGGGTCCAATGTTAAAACTATGATCCCCGCTGGCGGCCATCTTGGATATAGCGCAGATCTGAAAAACAACTTTTTTGCAGGGGAGCATCTAAGGACTATTGTGGCCAAGATTAAATTTTATTTTGTGTTTTTACGGTTATGCTGGTTAATTTCTATACAAGTTTCATTATTTGGTTATGACTCGTAAATGCAGAACCGCTTTATGCGAATTGCTTATTATAAGTGTTGAAATAGAATCGGCTTCAAATGCTTTAGGCGTATTGCATAATTCTCATAATTTATTAAGCGTGATCGAATTTTCTCTTTCAAAAGGGAGCTCCCCATCGGCTTCAAATATGGTACTATCTGTTCTGTTCAGTCAGTGATGTGTATTGCATTATGTGTTATATTTACCATGATGGAATATCTTGATATCTGAAAAAGGGTCTCCCGGTAAGCTTCAAATTGTTACGATTACGTACGTTGTATCCAAGTTCTCTGTTATGTGAATATTTTTTATTAAAGTACACCTTTTCACCACTTTTTCAGTTACATGAGCATAACATGTTTATTACCTTGATCGATTTCAATTCGGTAATTGAAAAAGGGCATCACCGGCAGCTTCAAATTGTTGCGATTACATTGTATCCATGTTCTTTCATTCTGTGTATTTCAGTATACATTTTTCACCTTGATATTTTTTAATATTTGAAATGGGTTTATACGTTTTCAAATTGAATTAAAAAATAAATTATTGTTATCTGTAAGAATCCTTAAAATTATTTTAAAATTTATAAACACAACTTTTGACATTTCAACATTTTCACACTCACGTATTTCCAAAATTTACAAATGAAACACCTGCAATATACACATCTTGCAAAAAAGTGTATTCTGACGTTGATATGCCACTTTTTTACTGTATACTTATTTTACAACAGTTTTGTTATACAAATTGTTGAATTTTTACACATTCAGTTAGATTAAAGAGTAGCTTGCATATTCCAAAGCTTATACAGGTACCTGTGTATAATGGCACAACATAGAGTATATTCACAGGAAAGGTTGACAACTTGTTTATTGGGATAGTGACACCTGGCATTACACATATCATTTCAGGTTTTTTATTACTCTGTGAAATATCAATATTTCAATGTGCTATGTAAGATTTACTTGAAGCCTATATCTTAGGACATTCTTATTAATTTTATAATCAATACACAAATAAAAAACGATACCAAAGCTCAATTTAAACTTATTAAAATGTAGATAAAACGAATTTACTAGCGTCTTGGAATAAAAACAAAAACTATGAAGTGTTTTTTTGGTTTTTTTTCAGTAATTTATCAGTATAAGTAATGTGCTGTCTGTGGTACCCGTCTACCCCTTAATGGCGGACCTATTGTAATCAGAGGAGATAACCAAAATTTACTGATTTCTGAAAACGTCTATAGTGATTGAGATCTGAACTCAGACGTAAACTTGAAAGTAAGTCATTCAAGCTGAAAATATAGGTCAAAGTGACCTAATTTTGCCTGGATGCTGACCTACCATCAGAGATGCATGCATATGCAAGGTTACATGATCCTACCATGTATAGTGACTGAGATCTGAACTCAGACGTAAACTTGAATGTAAGTCCTTCAAGTGGAAAATATAGGTCAGAGACCCAATTTTCTTGGAGGCTGTGAGATAGCCCAAGATGCACCTGCATACAAAGTTTGATGATCTTACCATGCATAGTTGCAGAGATATATGCCCAAATGCGGACGCGGACGTAGACGTAGACTCGGACGCCGGGGGTACTCCAATAGTCCCCCTCAACTTCGTTGAGGCGAACTAAAAACTTCAACAGTTGTGAATGCTGGTGTCCCCACTGTTTAATTACCATACCAAAGTCTCACCTTCTTTCCACTTTTTGTGGAAGGCCATAAAATCTAAATCTACCAGCAATACAGTGACATAAACAGCAACATAATAAAACCCTTACACTGAGATTCTTTTTGTGTTATTTTTATAGTGTGATGTCTTTTTTTTTTTGTTCTTCAAACACTCATGTGAACTTGACCAAAAAGTTAATAATAATTCACTTTTTACCAAAGCAAAGTAACAAAGTAACACCTTGCTTTATTTACACAGCCCCTCTCTGCCACTACATAAGATCTTATAAATTGAATCACTGAAATGATTATTGTGACAGTGTAGAAAACTATACAGTTGTGCTTGCTAACATACTGTCTAAATAATCATGTAAGGTTTAAGGCCTGATAACTTCTTCTGGTACTGAAAAAAAACAAACCTGCTTAATATTTCCATGACCATAATTGGTGAAACTTCATGTCCAGAAGTAGCAACGAAATACAGGCCTCCTCTTCTGATATTGTAGAAATAAGTTCCATTGGAGTGCTATTGAGACAAAAGTAAAGTTTTAGCAATCATTAAAAATTTCAAACAGTTGCGTATGCAAAAGTTGTAAAATGCAATATCAAGGAAGGTTTAGAAATATCTGTTTAATACATCCTATACTGTAGTCACTTAAGGGATATGAATCACAAATGGAGCAAGAAAGTTTTACCCCTCCAGAGCAACTGATTTTAACCTCCAGTAGAATTTGTTTCTCTTTTTTCTGCATTTCTATTTTGAACCATACAACATGTACAATCCTTAGAATTAGTCTTCTTCTGTAAATGGTGGTTTACAGTGGGAGATGACCCATGTGAGATCGATGCACGCGACCTCATCTCACTACGGTAAATGACCAACCAGACATGTTGATTTTTGTGATACAACAATCGTAACCATGACTTAACGTCATAAAACACCTGACGTCACAATGTAAAGATTACTCAAATGGCAACAACGTTGTTCAAACAGTAAAGGTTACCAGACGTTTCTTTTCGCTTTTTTTGGAAGAAATAGGATCTTGCATAAGATCAAAATTAAAGATCGGGATATCTTTCACTCGTGTAAGAAATTATACGTCTTTTCCTCTCCTTTCGCTAGGCTCCACTCGAGAAAAGACGAAATTTCTTACACTTGTGAAAGATACCTCGATCTTTAATCTGACCTTATGCAAGAACAGCAAGATCCTATTAATCTTCGCTAACAAAGGGTTACAATCTGCTCCTCTCCTTTTCACCCTTGGCAGATCAAGCCTCAAGTCCATGCATGATTTTGATTGGTTGCAGTTAAACTTAACTGCATCCAATCAAATTGCTTAAATACATATTTTAACTATATTATGTATATATAGTAATAATAAAATTTAAAATAAGATGTGTATTGATTTTAAAATTTTGTAAATATTCCATGATTTTTTATTGTTTCTTTATTTTTTAGGGTTCATTTGCCTTTAGTTAAATATCTGTTAAATTGTCACATCTATGTCATAAATTACCTTAAATTTGTACAAAAATCCTACTGAAACTATCACTTCAAAGGGACATAATTTGAAACTTGTATCTCCAAAAATGTGGCTCAATCTGCCAAGGGTGAAGAGTAGGGGAGCGGATCGTGACCTCTGGCTGGCGAAGATGAGAAATAGTAGGCAGATCAATGTTAAGAAATTAAGACATCCAGTGTCATATTTTTCCACATAAATATTTTTATGGTTTACTAGAAATTTGCAGAAAACATTTCATTTGAAAAACTCAGCATCTACTGGTACATGTACCTTGAAAGATTTGTATACAAGATACATTATATATTTATATTTTTTTTGGTCTGCATGTTAAAATTCCATTTGACTAGTGATTACTGAGGATAAAAACTTCTAAATGAATATTGTGATAATGACAGAGATTCTTGCTACAAAATTTACATTTCATGCTAATTGTTGATTTTAACATGACAGAGATTCTTACCACACAACTTACATTTCATGCTAATTGTTGATGATTTTATAGCGATACATGTGATGAAGTACCCGAGGTGTATCTGCAACTGACAGAGGAGTTTTGTCAGCTGCAGTTTACTTACCTTGAAGATTTTCATCAAACCCCAAAAATATTTCAAAGTAAAATTTTCTTCTTCTCAGTTATCAAATTATTAATAAAGGGCATGATACGACCGCAGCATTTCGACCACTGAAATTTCAACAAGTGTAGTTTAAAGTGAATGTGGACACAGTAAAGAGCTTGACACATTAATTAGATGGACACAAAAAGGAGCTTGACAGTTATTAGCTGGACACAAACTAGGGGAAAAAATCAACCCTTTTGATCACTTATTGATAATAAAGGGCTACGCCGAGCGCAGCATGATACGACCGCAGCATGTCAAATACTGAAATTTGAACAAGTGTAATTCAAAATGAATGAGGACACAGTAAAGAGCTTGATACAGTAATTAAATGGACACAATAAAGAGCTTGATACAGTAATTAAATGGACACAATAAAGAGCTTGAATCAGTTGCAATTTTGGCCCCTTTGGCCCCTTTAGCTCAGAAATGGGAAAAGCTATGCCAAATTTGTTGACTTACTACTGAATATATATCAAGAAGAATTCAAAGAAAAAAATCTGATCGAAATCCGATGAGAAAGGATTTCAAATATTTCGAAAAATTACAATTTTGGCCCCTTTGATCCCTTGTAGCTCGAAAACAGTCAGAGCTACGCAAAATCCATGCCATACTACTGACTGCTTACATCAAGAGGAATCCAAAGAAAAAAAATTCTATTAAAATCTGATGAAAAATAAAGATTTCACATATTTCGAAAATTTGTAATTTAGGCCCCTTTGGCTCGAAAACAGTAAGAGCTACGCAATCTCCGTTGAAATACTACTGAAAGCTTATATCAAGAGGAATTCAAAGAAAAAAATCTCATCAAAATCCTATGAAAAATACAGATTTCACATATTTCGAAAATTTGCAATTTTGGCCCCTTTGACCCCTTGTAGCTCGGAAACGGTAAGAGCTACGCAAAATCCGTTGCATACTACTGACAGCTGATATCAAGAGGAATTCAAAGAAAAACATCCCATCGAAATCCGATGAAAAATAAAGATTTCACATATTTCGAAAATTTGCAATTTTGGCCCCTTTGACCCCTTGTAGCTCGGAAACGGTAAGAGCTACGCAAAATCCGTTGACAAACTACTGAAAGCTTATATCAAGAGGAATTCAAAGAAAAAAATCCATCGAAATCCGATGAAAAATAAAAATTTCAGGTAATCAGCAAATTTGCAATTTTGGCCCCGTTCAGCCCTCATAGCTGGGAAAGGAAACAAGTTACCAAAAATATAAAAGTTGAGCGCTACATTAATTTTTCATAAGGAATCAAATGTAAAAAACTGCATCAAAATCGGACAAAAAATGAAAAAAATTGAGTTTTGAGATTTCCCCCTTTTGGGACCCATTTATCTCATGAACGGTACATGCGATGTGAAATCTGTTGGCAAACTACTGATTGGAAATTTCCTAAGGAGAACACTGAAAGAAACCCCATCAAAATCCGATATATAATAAAGATTCTACAGTCAAATATGTGAAAACATCAAATGTAACCCTGTTTGGCCCCTTTTTATAAAACGGATGGGGCCCCAATGAACAAAACTATGCCAAGCCTTCCTTTTGTGCAAAGGAACATTGTGTTAAAATTTCATAAGGATTGATCAACTGGAACTTCAGTTATTGCCCAAAAACAAAAGTGTCTACAGACGACGACAACGACGACGACAGCACCATACCATTATACGACCGCAAAAATTTTTGCAGTCGTATAAAAAAACGGTAAGGGCTATGCAAAATATGTTACTACCAACTAAAACCTTACATCAAGAGAGATCCAAAGAAAAAAATTCCATCAAAATCTGATGAAAAATAAAGATGTCACATATTTCAAAATACTCCATCGAAATCCAATAAAAATAAAGATTTGACATATTAAGAAAAATTGCAATTTTGGCCCCTTTGACCCCTTGTAGCTCGGAAACAGTAAGAGCTACATCAAATCTGTTGACATTCTACTGATAGCTTAGATCAAGAGGAATCCAAAGAAAATAAAGGGCTATGCCGAGCGCAGCATGATATGACCGCAGCATGTCGGCCACTGAAATTTGAACAAGTGTAAACTAAAATGAATGTGGACACAGTAATTTGATGGACACAATAAGGACCTTGATAAATCAATTAACTGGAAACAAGCTAGTGAAAAACTAGGATATTGTAAGAGCTAAGAAATTCTGTTGACTACCATCAAGAGAAATCCAAAGAAAAAACTCAGGTTGAAATCCAATGAAAAGATTTCACATATTTTGAAATATTGCAATTTGGCCCCTATGACCCATTATAGCTTCGAAACCAAAGATCAATGCAAAATATACTGCCATATCACTGAAAGCTTACAGTGAGAACAATCTAAAGATAAAAATCCCATCAAAATATAATGAAAAATAAAGGGCTACGCCAAGCGCAGCATGATATGACCGCAGCATGTCGTCCACTGAAATTTGAAAAAATGTAATTTAAAGTGAGTATGGACATAGGAAAGAGCTTGACACAATAATTAGATGGACGCAATAAGGAGATTGACCCAGTAATTAGCTGGACACAAACTAGGGAAAATAAAAATTAGCCGTTATGACTCCTTATGATTCCTCTTTGACCCTTTATAGCTCGGAAACGGTAAGAGCTACGCCCAATCCATTAAAATACTGCTGCAAGCTTATATCAAGAGGAATCCAAAGAAAAAAATCCCATCAAAATCTGATCAAAAATAAAATTGCATATTATTTTGAAAAAAAATGCAATTTTGGTCCCTTAGATCCCTTATAGCTAGGAAACAGTAAGACTTACGCCAAATCCGTTGGCATACCACTGAAAGCTTATATCAAGAGGAATCCAAAGAAAAAAATCCCATTGAAATGCGATGAAAAATAAACATTTTAGGTAAACTGCAAATTAGCAGTTTTGGCCCCTCTGAACCCATATAGCACGGAAACGGTAAGAGCTACGCCAAATCCATTGACACACTACTAAAAGCTTGTATCAAGAGGAATCCAGAGAAAAAAAGCTTACATCAAGAGACATCCAAAGAAAAAAATCCGATGAAAAATAAAAATTTTAGGCTATCTGTTAATTTACGATTTTGGTCCCCTTTGGCCCCTCATGGCTCGAAAACAGTAAGAGCTACGCCAAATCCGCTTATATACAACTGAAAGCTTACATCAAGAGGAATCCAAAGAAAAAAATCCCATCGAAATCTGATGAAAAATAAAATTTTAGGTTATCTGTAAATTTACGATTTTGGCCCCCTTCGGCCCCTTCATAGCTCGGAAGCGGTAAGAGCTACGCCAAATCTGTTGCCATACCACTGAAAGCTTATATCAAGAGGAATCCAAAGAAAAAAATCCCATCAAAATGCGATGAAAAATAAACATTTTAGGTAAACTGCAAATTTGCAGTTTTGGCCCCTCTAAACCCTTATAGCACGGAAACGGTAAGAGCTACGCCAAATCCGTTAACACACTACCAAAAGCTTGTATCAAGAGGAATCCAGAGAAAAAATCCCATCGAAATCTGATGAAAAATAAAAATTTTAGGTTATCTGTAAATTTACCATTTTAACCCCCTTCGGCCCCTCATAGCTCGGAAACGGTAAGAGCTACACCAAATCCGTTGCCATACTAATGAAAGATTACATCAAGAGGAATCCAGAGAAAAAAATCCCATCGATCTGATGAAAAATAAAAATTTTAGGTTATCTGTAAATTTACGATTTTGGCCCCCCTTCGGCCCCTCATAGCTGGGTAAGGAAACAAGTTACCAAAAATCAAATAGTAGAGTGCCATGATAATTTTTCATAAGGAATCCTTTGGAAAAAATTGCATCAAAATGGGACTAAAAATATAAAAAAAATTTTAAATTCGCCCCTTTTGGGCCCCATTTATCTCGTGAATGGTACATGCCACGTGAAATCCGTTGGCATTCACCAGATTGGAAATTTTCTATGGAGTTTATTGAAAGAAACTTCATCAAAATCCGATAAATAATCAAGATTCTACAGTCAAATATGTGAAAACAACCAATTTAACCCCTTTTGGCCCTTTTTTCTATAACGGGAAGGGCCCGGAACATAAAATTATAGCCTGGGCTAAAGTGTGTGCCAAGAAACATCATACTAAAATTTGAAAATGATCCATTCACTGGAACCAAAGTTATGCTGTCCACAGACACAAAAACACCCAATTTTACCCCTTTTTGGCCCCTTTTTCTGAAATGGGTGGGGCCACAAACCAGAAATCAAAACCTGGGATTGCCCTTATGCCAAGAAACCATATACTGAAATTTGGAAATGATCCGTCCACTAGAAACAAAGTTATGCTGGCCACAGACGCCGACGACTGCGCCATACCATAATACGACCGCAAAATTTTTGCGTTTTGCGGTCATATAATAAACTCTTCACATATTTCTAAAAATTTTAAATTTGGCCCCTTTGACCCCTAATAGCTTAGAACGGTAAGAGCTACAACAAATCCGTTGACATACTACTACTACTTAAAGCCTACAATGTGAGGAATCTAAAGAAAAAAATCCCATTGAAATCGGATGAAAAATAAAAATTTTAGGTATTCTGCACGTTTGCAATTTTTGCCCCGTTGCGCCCCTCATAGCTTGGAAAAGAAACAACTTATCAAAAATCTAATGATGCATCGCTTTGTTAATTTTTCATAAGAATCCACTGCAAAAAACTGCATCAAAATTGGACTAAAAATGAAAAAATTTTGAAATTTGCTCCTTTTGGACCCCATTTATCTCGTGAACAGTACATACCATGTGGTCCGTTGCCATACTAGTCATGCAAGTGATTGGAAATTTCCTCAGGAGGACACTGAAAGAAACCCCATCAAAATCGGATAAATAATAAAGATTCTATAGTCAAATATATGAAAACATCAAATTAAACCCTTTTTGGCCCCTTTTTTTAAAAATGAGTGGAGCCACAATGACCAAAATAATGCAAAGCCTTCCTTTTGCGCCAAGAATCATTGTGTTAAAATTTCATAAAGATAGGTCAACTGAAACTAAAGTTATTGACCAAATACAAAAGTGTCTACAGACGACGACAACAACAACATTGCCATACCATTATACGACCACAAATTTTTTGAGATCGTTTTTGAGGTCGTATAAAAACATTAGTTTTGCTATATTTATAGAAACTGGGATTATCAAAGTATAAAAGTGAAGTTAATCCATAACTTTTACAAGAATTGGGATAAAATAAAAATAATTATTACATATATTATAAAAATAACTGTGATATGAATTTTTCATTACTATTTTATTACAATCAAAATTTTTTGGAAATAATAAGCTTTTCCAAGGGTAAAATTTTAAAATCACACTTTTTTGAAAGGGAGATCACAAAGCAGAACACATTGCAATATTAATTAGCTCCCTTCCCAAAATACTGCGTTATTTTTTTTAGTTCTTTTTAATTATTATAATTGGTGAATAATCTTCACTTTATTGTATAATTGTATATCAAATCATGTATCGGATGCATAAATATAAAATAATTGTAATATTTTGTTTTATTTTATCAAATACATGCAATAGTGAACTATGAAATATACTTTTCTCATAAATCACTCCAGTTATTTATAATTCACTAGATACCTTTAATTGATTGAACTAATACAAATGTGAAGTTTCCTTAGGTAAAAAAAATTCTTTGTTTAAATGAAGCTGATTTCTAGCATGTCTAGGTAAGTAGATTGCAAATTTCAGAAGCTCGTCTGTCAGTTGAAGGTAAACATCGGGTATTCTAACCTGTGTATTAAACATCAGGTATTCTAACATGTGTATTGCAATAACAACTATTTCCACTTTCCAGCCTTGTGAAGAATGTTTCTAATTCTTGACTTACATAATACCAAGATATGTATGGAAAGTTTACAATGGCCTAGTTCGATCACCAACCTTGGTACCCGTGGTCGAACTAAAGCGTGATCGAACTGTCACTGGTTCGACCAGAGTGACGTCTATGGTTCAACCATTTTGAGGCGTGGGTTTCTCTGGTTCCAATATGGCAGCACGAGTTAAGTTTGTTCAATTGTCGTTTTTGATAAAAAGGAAAAAAAATTTACAGCGGACTTAAATATTAGGTATTAGTAGTAATGTTCTCAAGGTAACTTTAGATCACTTTATATATATATTGTAGTGACAATAGCATGTTTGTGTTTCAAACAACTTAATTTTGTACACAACAATCATTGATAAATTTTTCGTATCATGCAGAGCTTTGTGATTACAAGTGCACGATCGAAGGCAATGCCAATCACAATTATAATTTTATCATTACGAGTTATCATTTTCAGTATTCATAACATTTTTTTTAAACAAAGGCTCTAAAACTTTTTTTCAAGTTTACTGTCATATAAATACCAACCTTTGGCATAGCATCTCATCTCTTCCCAGAAAAGATGCTATGCCAAAGGTTGGTAATTTTGTTATATTTATTAATCTTGTGGCATAAAGTGATCAGATGACAAACAAATGATGATAATCGTCCTCGTACATTTCCAAAATGCCGCCATATTAACTAATCTACTGGTACTAAAATGAGTTCGATCATTCAGGTGACCAGACATGCGCACTAACACTGACTAAACTGAACTATGGTTGATGATCGAACTAGGCCATTAAATAAAAAAAAAAATTACTTACAAAATGTGGAGACTGACTGGTGGAACCCTTTCCTTTTAACAATGCAAGGAATGTATCTTTAGCCTTCTCATCAACATCCAATCTGACTATGATATTAAGGAAATTTCTGTATTCATATTATAAGTTGCTTTTATTTACTATCAATTAGAAAAATATGATATTTTTAATTTCATTTTACCAAAAAGACAAAATTTTTAGAAAAACAATAGGAAAAAAAAACAGTATGACTCTCACAGTAAGGTCCTTGAAAGTGGATCCATTATGACATTGATCAATGTTAAACATATATTCCTCAATCAGTTTTAAAAATTTTTTTAACCTCTTTATCATGTTTATCAATTTTCTTTTCAGGTGATCAACTTGGCCATTTACCCTAGAGCTGCTCAGAGGTTTCCATTTTACTTTTACCAGTCAAACTTATGTACGAATATCAGAAAAAAAACTGAATAAGTACATGTATTCAATTTCTATTATGAATTTTATATAAACACAAACAATTTTCTCCAGGGTGGGAGAATGAAATTGTATAAAGAAGGAAAAGGGTCCTGCAGATTTGTGCTACTTTTCCTAGGACTACAATGTCTTTTTTGGGGTATTAAATTACCTTTACAATCTTAGTACTTTTATTTTCTGTTTCTCCAAGTATCGTTTGAAGTACTTTTTGCAATGGTGAAATTTTGCACGTAAACATATTTCTTGCATGTACTTGTATCATTTTTTTGTTTATTATTTTTATTTGTTACCATTATCACTCTAAAACTAAATGAATAGTGATAATTAATACCATCTGTTTCTAAAAGTATCCAAGTAAATACACAACAAAAAATATATATGGAAAATGTTTGTTTAGGAATCTCTTTATTTTTTACACCTATGCAAGAGGGTGTAAATAGGGTAATATCATAAGATATGGTTAACGGTAAGTGTTAAACCATATATGTATTTTTGCATGCTGCAGGCACAAAGTAAAATCTGGGTCTAGGACTAGGAAGGTAAAATAAAGCTCAGCATGACAGTGCTGTCAAGTTTTTATGAAGCAATGCCTGAGATTTACCAAACAAGAGGCTCTCAAGAGCCTGTATCCCTCATCTGGACAATGACTCGGGCTGATACATATAGGCAAATAATCTTCTAAGTTGAAGGGGCCTCTTCTTCTGTTTTTCACACTATGTAAAGAAACTTTTATGTTTTAAGGTCCAAGATTAGCATGCAATGTTTGTTTGGTTTGTTTCTTTGTAAGAAAATCTTTGTATGTATTCCCCATAAGGTACAAATGTTACTGTAAGTCTAAATTCTAAGCAGTAGTAACCCTTTTGGATAAAAGATCAGCACATCATGCATGCAATAACAAAACTTGGTCAGCACCTCATAAATATCATGCCATGTAAGGCATGTTTGTTTGAAATCCATTTAGCAGTTTTCTAGAGGAATCTTTTCCCCATAGGGACAAATTTTAAACATAAGTTTAGCAGCTGGTGGCCATGTTGATGACAGATCCACACTTGGTCAGCACCTCATAAGCATCATTGATGACAAGTTTGGTTTAAATCCATTCAGTGATTGTTGTATGTATTTCCCCATAGGGTCCAATGCTAAACTAAGTTGTATGTATTTCCCCATAGGGTCCAATGCTAAACTAAGTTCACCTCATAAGCATCATTCATGCTGTGTTTGTTTTAAATCCATTTAGTAGTTCTCTATATAAAAGAAGATAAGTTCTCCACTGGCAGGCATGTTGGATGATGAATAGGCACCAAAGTAACTGCACTTGGTTGACCTTATAAGAATCATTCATGACATGTTTAATTTAAATCCATTTAGTGGTTCCCTATAAGATCTATTTATGGATTTCCCAAAGGAGTCGATGTTAAACTAAGTATTGCCGCTGGAGGTCATGTTCAATGACAGAATGGTCTCAAAAACATTTTGTTGGCACCTCATAAGCATTATTCATGCCAAGTTTCATTCAAATCCATTCAGAAGTTCTTAGCAGATGTTTGTATTTAGGTCCAATGTTAAAACCAAGTCCCCTGATGGCAGCCATGTTGGATGGTACATCAGCACCAAGTAATAACATTTGGTCATCACCTCATTAGCAACAGTCATGCTATGTTTGGTTTATATCCATACAGTGGTTCTCTAGATGATCTTTGTATACATTTCCCCATAGTATCTAATGGTAAACTTAGTTTTCGGAGCTTGCGACCCTTTTTGGATGAGAGATTGGCACCAAAGTAAGAGGGTGGCACAGGGTTATTTTCGTGCAGTGTGTTTGCCGTTTTTTTATTTCATGTGTTGCCGTGTTGGATAGTAGTTATTTGCCATGTTTCGTGCCGTTGTTGTGAATGTCTCCTGCAAAATCTCCTGCAATCATATGTTATCAAACTATCGTACATGTCAGTTATTGATTTTTTGTTAATCAGCATAGGTAACACTAATTTTACAGGAGACTGATTAATTATTGTTAATTGGGACAGTAATGATAACAGGTGTTGTTTATATTGCAATCAGTCAGCATTAACAATAATTACAAAGAATCAGAAAAGTTATTTCAAGATGACAATTTATATAAATACCGCTAATTACCTCCCTTGTATAATTTTCCATTTCCTAAATAATGGCCTTAAGATTTTTGTGTTAACACTGAAATACCCCAATTTGTTAAAATACTTTGCGGCAAGTTTTTTAAATTACATTCTCTGAAATAATATCTTTGGACATTTTCACATTATTTTTTGGTTTTGTTGAACTTAAAAATAAATAATTTTAGCAATTTATTGATATATACTGATCTATACTTATTTTCACCATGACTTCAGGTAACTAAGTTTGAAAGGGCAGCAGGGACTTGGTGTATACAGATAAAAAACTAGAGACTCAAATGAGCCTGCATCGCTCACCTGGTCACTGGTTTTATTCATTGTCACCTATAGACCACCCATTCATACTATAAATCAGTTCAGCAGATGTTACATTTTCATTCTTGGATGAGGTACAAACCAAAAATCACAAACTTTGGAAGGGATCACCCAAAGACAATTGTAACCAAGTTTGGTTCCAATTGGCTCAGTAGGTTCAGAGGAGAAGACATTTGAATGCATTTCCCATAGAGTCCCTATGTTAAACTATGTTCCACGCTGGCGGCCATCTTGGATGAGGTAAGAACGTAAAAATCACAAACTCTAAAGGGAAAATTCACTAAATTTTGTATAAGACCTTAATTTACTCTAAGTAACATTGTGAACATGTTGACCAAGTTTAAAGTAAAAATTCGCACGGGTTTAGGAGAAAAACGATATTTATTATTCATTTCTGCTACAAAGTTTAGCTGAGTGACGTCACTTGGCTAGATCTCGGTCATTTTAAAAAACAATCATACCACTGTTTATATCGTCATTTAAAGCGTTCGAGTGAGATCATGAAATAACTAATTACTGTAGAAAAACAATGACTTTTGTCTGAATCTTATTGTTTCTTTCTGCATATAATTTCTTCATAGAATAACTAAATACTAAATATACTAGAAATAAAATTGGTTGTTTATGTTTTAAATAGATGCAGAAAGATCTGTCAGAAAAGTATTTCAAAATAACAAAAAAACATTAATTCTCCACTATTATCCTCAAAACTATCTAGGAAGTAATAAATATGTGCACACACACGTGCGCGTGCTCCTGTGTTCCAGTGATGAAAAATTAATACCTTTGTAGTGATGTAATCATCAAAGGTTAATTAACAACCAAATATACAGAATCATGTCCGTGTCAAATTTTACCTGTGGCATACCCTAAAGGTAAATGTGGCGTGTGCTGCACTAATTAGAGGTAGAAAAGTTTGGGGGAAAAAATCGCTTATAACACAATACACAAATCTTATTTAAATTACTTCACTGATATTAAATAAATAACGGAGTCTTGTCATTTATGTACGGGTGGGGAGTTAGGGGATGAATATCATTGTTTGTTTGAGTGTTCCAGTTTTGTTAATGAGAGAAAAAAAACTCATAGATACTAAGTATAAAAACAGACCAAATGTTATAAAATATGGTAATCTTATGAACAGTAAATCTATTTTAGAACTTTGTAAACTTTGCAAATTTCTAAGAATAGTTAACAAGAGGATATGTCCTCCGGGTTGATTCATATATGTTTGTCCACCTTTCAACTTCCTTTCATGATTTGTTTTATATTTAATGTTATGTTGTACACTACACCTCTGTACCTTTGTAAATTGGTTATGAGAATAAAGATTGCTTGCTTGCTTGCACTTGCCAAGAAACTGCATGGATAAAATTTAAAAGACAGATGCAATTCATTCAGGATTATAGTGTTTCTGCGAGGGTCATACACAGTAAAAAGTGTCATTCACCAGGCTCAAAAGTGGATGATCTGAAGATATTGGATTTGGGGTTAGAAATGATTTATTTCGTGGAGCAGTTTGACAAAATATGACAAATTAGCGTAGACCCTTTTTTCTGGACCCCTTTTCAGTAGCAGAATCTGCCTGTGCTCAAACTTTGATATGATCAATATATTAGTCCCAGCTTCTATATAAAAAAAAATAACGCCATAAGAGATTGATTTTCGTAATGCCTTTTTAATGTCTTCAACATTTTAAAATACAAGTGAAACTTTCAAATGCTTATGTGTCATGGGTTCAAGTTGTCTGAAAAAATTATATACTTATAATGCCGAAATCGTTTATACAGACAGTTGTGTTATATACTGTAAACCACGGAGATTAGT